>JAPFSE010000122.1:0-32067 GCA_030777785.1 Beauveria caledonica | reverse complement strand
GCTTGTGACAGCGCCATGGCCGCTAGAAGGTTTAGGGGGGCAGATAGCCGGATGGCAACTTGCTCTAGTGGCAAGAGTGGCTATATGCGCTGGAAGGGGGGGAGGGGGACCGCTATAAATCAGAGATGAGCTGTTTGCCTGATTTCTCGCGGGAGCGATGAGTAGACAAGCAAATAAGCTGGCAAATGCTAGGGAAAAAGGAGCCCCTCGAAAAGACCATATAGCTCTAATCTAGGATTACTCTGCCAGTTGCTTCCTTACCTCCCAGAGCGGCACCAACTTTGGTGGCGCGCTGTCCATCATTAATTCGGCCGCTAAACAGGCGGGAAGCCCGCAGTGGGGGTCCCCATTGCAGTGGTGACTCTGGCGAGTGGGTGGCGCAAGGCAAAAGATTTTCATAGGTACTGTCTAATGAGCATGGCTTATTTTTTAGACTCATTCTATCAAGCAACAGCAGCACCGAACGCATTCTCATCAATCTCTGCGCTTGTCACAAGTCTCGTATATATCCCGCAAATATCCCCCGCTTATTGTGTGTAAAATATTACTTAGCATCTTCGGTCCGTCGTCGCGGCTAAGTCCGCTCTGTCTCTGTATCAACGCCTGCTGAGCTACTAAGGTACCTACCCACGAAACCACGATCGAAGGCCTTGCCACGCCCCCCCCCCCCCCTTTCTCTCTCTCTCTCTCTTCTGGCCATACTGATAATTATTACTAAGATATATATAAACTTGTGTTATAGGATTTAAAGTACCCGCCTCTTGATGCCCGTGCTCTAAGCTCTGCCATTTCACTTCTAATACGACATCGAATCCGTGCGCTGCTAATCTGCTTCTCCGGTCCTTTTTAGGCTTGCGTTTTGGACATGGAGTTAGGGGAAAAGGCCTGGTATGTAACGAAAGGCGTGGAACAGAGGCAACCTGCACCCACAAGAACTCGCCTATGCACTCATGACGATGGCCTCTACGTCAGCAATTTCTGCTTCTATGGATGTATCTGCCGGATACGTTACCCAAAGCTTCTTTTCTATCTCGTCTAGTTCTAGCGAGGCTTTCAACCGCGCATACTCCTTGGTTCAGAGGTTGCGCTGGAGTCACGTTGCTAACGCCCTGTCCTTGATCGTGTTGACGCAAGCTGCTTCCAAGTTCCTGCAAGGTAACGGCGTCGAGTTCGTGATACTCTATAAGACACAGTGTATACTTGGACCTGTTTAAGACACTTCTGTCCGAATGCCACCCACTTCGAGATACTACTCTTGCTAGCTGTGCTTAGGGTAGGCCTCCACCTACATTGATCTAACGCCGAGGTGTGTCAAAGACAGTTTAGCCATCATACCTTGGCAGTGTAAAGATCTGCAGAAGGATAAATGACCCGGTGGCTTGCTAAACGAAGTGTTTTGAAGAGGAGAGTCGAAGTTTGTAGCGGCGTTTGCGCGTGTGTCCTAGCAAAGAGGAAAGAATTGTCCCTGCCTGAGTATTAAAATGCTGTCGATGGGAGTAACTTGGGCGAGTAGAGTCTGTTTAGAAGTTGCGAATTCTCGAAAATCTTCTCGAAGTTTGGTGTCAGTATGAAGAACCTCTGCGGGGAGGGCCTGGTTTGATCGACAACTACCTAAGGTAGGCTAGTGGGCTTAGGTTGGTTGGCTAGTTTGCGGGGAAGATCGGGTCCTACAGAGTACCTAAAGAATGCTGGAAGCTCTGGCTTGTTATTCTCTCTACCGAGGATCTTCAGTATGGCTGCTGCGAATTGACTACCAAAAGCTAAACCAGTAGCGCCTTTCTAAAATAGGCAGCCTTATGCCTGGTGTTTGTATGTGACGTTCAGAGAAAGAGCTGTTCGAAGGCTATCTGCACCTGTGTTGTACGTATCAAAGCCGTCGCACCCTCAGGCAGGTGCTCCTGAAGGACAGTATCCTTCTTGAAGTAAAATTTGAAATTAAATGATTGGGACCGAAATTAATCCTTTTAGAAACACTTACTATCAACTCTAAGTAACTCGCGTGTTTGCGTACGAATACCGCTCCCAAAGTGGTAGATAAAATACATCGCCGATTTACGACAACCACTATTAAACTACTAATTTATAGATTTATTGAATATCAACTTAGCTATGATAGATTAAATATATATTCTTATAATATGGTTATTTAGTGAGTTTAGTATATTATCTAATTTTCACTATATTTTTCGCTTTAGTATTGAAGGTAGTTATTAGTATAACTCTTTAAACGGTTGCTAATGGCCTATTTTTAGTTAGTAGACCGGCGTTTTCTTTTTCCACGCAGGGGGCTCCCCAATCTGTTTTAGGCCTGGCAGCGGCCCCATCTCGTCGATTCACTGGGGCCGGGGAAGCGGGAGCCGACATCGCGCCACAATTTGGATAGAAGTGGTACTTCATTTACAGAGCATTCAGCTCGGCTTAGAAACCGGGTCGGCCATGGCAGTAATATGACGAGCGACAAGCATACAGCGGCGACCAAATAACGTCGGCCACCCACTTCTCGGCACCACCCACTTCTCGGCAGGTTACTTGCATCATAACCCACAACGCAAAAGCTTCATAGAAAATCTAAATAAAATTTAAATAACAAAAGAATGCTACCTATAGGTAGATAAATTATTAATTAATTAGCCCATTGATAAAGATATATGGCTTTTAGTTAGGAATACTATTAGGTTGCTTATAAAGCTATCAGTGTGTGTTTTTAACGTTAATAACTTAAATAAATAAAGTATTAGGATTTATAATAACTATTTGACGTTTCTTTAGTTATAATAGCTTTAATTTTAACTTAAGATTTGATATCTTATCTTCTGTAAGCGTAATCTAGGCTTATTGTACGTTAAATTGCTTCTTAATCTTCCGCTAGATTCGACTAACTAACCGCTGGTCAGTTGACTATTGCGTACTATTGTGTAATAGGCGTCGGAGCTTATATTTATTTGAGGGTGTTTTGAGCTTTAGTAGGGCTTCTTCGAGTGTTCTTTTTGGCGTAATAGGTGTTATTTGTGGTGTTATTTTGACTAGATTAAGGAGTAAATCGCTCATTAGTGGCTGGGCTATATTAACTGGCTAAAGACTACTCTTTTGTTAGCTAATTTGAATGTTCTTTTCTATTAATCTAGCTTCTCTAGCGATAGAGTAATATTTAAGAAAGATCCTCTTTCCAATAGGCGACGAATTAGTATTAGTAGGTTATAATCTAAGCGCCTTATAATAGCTAGCTTTAATTGAGCTAAACATAGTTATATTAAGAGGTTGAAGAACATAAGAGCTATGAGCTAGAAGGAATAACAAATAGATGTTATTAGAATAATATTTAGTTAGGAATTTAGTTATACAATGACTTCTGTGGCTGTTAAGAATAAGAAGACGTCGCTAGCTAGTAGGTGGCCTTATTTAAGGTAAAAAGATCGCCTTTAGCTAGAATACCGCCACTTGGTTATTTGTTTAGCCTCTCGCTGTTGCCTTAAAGAACTAGCCTTTAAAAGGGCCTAATTTATTAGGAAACCACTGTTGTTGAATGTTCTTTCTGTTAAAAAGAACTAATGGCTTTAGGCTCTTCTTAGTCGCTAAGATATACTTAAAAATTATACTCTAAAAGCGTTAACTAGATTGCTTCTTTAGGGTAATTCGCTTCTGTGACGAACCTAGTACTAGGCTGTTCTCTCGAAGCCCTATTGTAAGCCTTGTTTTGTCTATATTGTATTAGTTCGCTGGGGGTATCTCTTAGATGGCTTAGATGCTTAGAAGTTTGAAGAAATCCTAGATAATATAAGTTAAAGCGCTATTTATCCGTTAGAAATTAAGCCTCTTGCCTCTTAAGGTCTTAACTTCTAGGTTTTAGTATAAAAAGCCTTATAACTAATTTTTGCTAATTGGTTGTTGATAGCCGTTGTGTTTGGCTAGCGTTAACGCGATATTCCTGACCTACTCGTGCGTAGGAGGGTTGCCTATTGCATCCTAAATTAATATCTAAGAAACTAGATGTGATTCCTGAGCTATAGGAAGCTTTTGCATTAGCTTAAAAGCCTCTTTTCGTGATATTCTGCCCTTCAAATGGTCTTATATAGTTGACCATAGTATATTCTAGTGTTATGCTGTGTGAGATTAGCTATAGCCTATAGTAACGTCTTAGATCGCATTTTGAAGGTTAGATTCCGTATATTTAGGCATAATATACGTGTAGGAAAAAAATTATAATTAAGGAAGAGGAATTGTGTGAGAAATTACGCGTTAAATAATGTTGGTTGGAATAAGAGGTGGCTGGGATTACCCTGCCGAGAAGTGGGTGGTGCCGAGAAGTGGGTGGCCGACGTTATTTAGCATGAGTGGCGGGAGAAAAGACGACTTGTGTGGCTTTCTGGCCTTGAATTTCTGATTCGTCTTGAGGTGTGCCAGTAGGACAAAAAATGTGTCAGCTTCACCGCATCGAAGTGTGTCGATGCCCATCCGACTCAAGGTGGCAAGGTCTCAAAAAAAAAACGTAGCTATCGGATTGATTGCCGCCATTTGATAAGCAAACAGGGCATGCTTCGCTCAACATCTACAGCGTTACTCGGCGAGTAGCTCCGTGCTAACACAACGGAATCGAGAATGCCCGGACCCTCATTGCCAACATTACCAAGACATTGCGGATACATAGTCTGCCCAGTGACCAAGTCTACACAGAGATAGCCTCGAGTCTCTTTGCGTGCCTAAACAGACAGAGTAGGGCATATTTTTTCACGCCTAATAGTACTTTCTGATAGGTAGGCGAGTTGATGGTTAGTTTTGCTGCAGGCTGTGTCTGCACTCTGATGCATGGAGTGCCGTGTAAAAGTGTTATATCCCTGCCCTACTCAGAGACAGAAGCACTTATTAAGTAATTAGAATGAATGCTAACTAACTACTCCGTAGTACACTAGTATAACATCGTCCTCGGGAGTATAGAACGAACCCCGCTATTAATATAATAGGTTAGTAGTACTAATTCTTTCCTAATATAGTTAGATTTATTAGTCTTATACTCTTATAGGTATATATTATTCTAAGCTATATATAGGTCTTAGACTTACTCTAGTATATATAAAAATTATAATTATTTATCTATTATCTCAGTGTCACGGCCTTCCCCTCCGGGTTTGGTGGCACCCGCCAAGCCCCTGCTGGCGCCTCGCCGCTTTGCGCGCCAGCTATAAAGTACTCCCTCCTGCCCGCGGAGCCGGCTTGCCCTCTTCCCTCAACTTTTTCCTTCTTCCCACCCCCTTCATAGCCACCTTTACGGCGCTCACGTCTTTGATTGTGCTCTGCTACTCAGCGACGAAACGGCGGAATCCGCGCACGCTGCGCTCCCCCCCCCCTCAATTTCGACTTGAGCCTACGGCGTCCTCCGCCTCGCGAAACATGCTTGCCATCCACGAGCAGCTGTCGCAACCCTCCAGCGCTGTTTTCTGGCCGAAATTTACGGTGTTACTTTGCTGTCGCTTCCTGGAGGCAGATTGCCGCAGGCAGTTCTCTGTTTTGAGCTGACAGAACCTCATCCTCGCCCTCGCAATCAGATGCCAGCCCTCGCCAGTGAGACGCGGGCTTGACAACAGCCATGAAGAATTGAGAGCGTTCAGAAGGCTCGGAGGCCTCCGACACAGCCCGTCTGACGTGTCATATCCACGACTACGGGAATCCACCGAGCTGAACCTGCGTGACGTACGTCGCGGTGAAACATGCAGCTGATTTGGTCTCGACCCGGACTCATTTCGGCTTTGGAGCATTGCCCTTGTCCTCCGTCTCCTCTGGCCCAACCGAGCACCTTTCCTCGCGATCGACCACCCAATCAAAACGCGGCCGCGCAAAAGCATAGGTCCTATGCGTTGCCAAGCCTAAGTGATTTGCGGCGGGCGTTGCATTTGGATGGATGCAAGATGACACTGATGACGTGGCAGTACGGTCGCGACCGGACGATGGATGCAATAACTCACACATTTAACGTTGGTGATTCAAGGGGCATGATATATGATTGGGTGGCACCGTCAGCTGTCTGATCCTACGCCAAACTGCGGATTGCTGCAGCTGGCCCGAGAGTGTCCGAGTGGCTTAATCTCTTGACGCGAATGCCCTGCTTCTGGTGAAAAATCGGCATGGGAGACGGATGAAAGTGTTCTCTTC
The DNA here is from genome assembly GCA_030777785.1 of Beauveria caledonica. Lineage (NCBI taxonomy): Eukaryota > Fungi > Ascomycota > Sordariomycetes > Hypocreales > Cordycipitaceae > Beauveria > Beauveria caledonica. The sequence goes on along the minus strand of JAPFSE010000122.1, from coordinate 25,923 downwards.
GTCTGGACGGCCTGTCTACTGAAAAGGGGGCGGACGATAAGTGGCGTTGGACCGCTATCTGCCAAGCTATAAAAGGTTCACCTTGCGCAGAAGTCTTTGTATTGGGCTCACTGGTTTGCACGCCACTCTTCACTCCCTCTCCTCGCCTGCAACATCGACGTCTCTTCGCAACACAAACAACAGGAGCGTAGAGCGACGTTTCTACGCCCGCTGCATCACGAAACATGGCCTCTCAATCCAATCTCGATTATCAGATCTTTTGGGCACCACGACCGCTGTCAAGGCTACGGTGCGTCGAGGGTCAATCGCATCTTCGCCCACCTCGGCCACTGCCGAAGCCCTCGCCGTTGCCGCTGGATGAAAGTCGTGGCATGATTGTTGTGCCGAAAGGATCGCCTCACTCGTCGCTAAGGCTGGCGTCAAGCACAGACGACGCTATCTACATTTCCGACGATGCAGCTTCAGACATCAACGACGCGTCTCACGAATTATTTGATGAAACAATGCCGCCAATCCAGGCTATCGTGCAGTCTCTGGAAAACGCTGGAAAAGTGGGCAGCACAAGTAAGTGCCTATAATGCGTTGGCCGATTAGCCAACCGCTAACTGTATGGTATGTCAGATGATGGCTTTGAGCAATCGTCACAATGCAAGGATGTGCCTGAAGCAATTGACCAAGTGGCCGACTCCAAGCCTCCCGATCATGAACAACTCAACGAGAGCCACAGGCCGACTGTTGACCTAGCTGCTGAATGCCTGAATGGCGTTTCTGCGTCGACACCTCGAACATGTACATCCACGCCCACTTCGATGACTGATGGATCACAAACTGCCAGCCTGTCTTGTGAATCTTCGCTTCGAGACGGTGATTCTACAGATGCGCGCGAGGCTTCCATGCCGGCAGATGACGAGGGCACTAGAATGATTTCTTCCTCTGAGATACCGCAGCGTGTTGACAGTCAGCTGCATGCCCATGCATTGGCATCATTGCCTCAGCGACCGCCCTCGCCTCTGGATCACGATCGCAACAGAGTTGGCATGACGCATAGGGAATCGCCCGATCTGTCGCAAGGGTTGGCGTCAAGCAAAGATGGCTCGTTTGATATTTTCGACAGCGCTTCAGACTACGCTGATACGGCGTGTGACGAATCATCTGATGAAACGCCGCCTTCAGTTCGAGCCGCAGTTCGGTCTTTAGAGGAAACTGGGAAATCACGCAGCACTGGTATGTTGGATAGCTGCCAGCACTCAATTGTTGAACAAGGCTGAGCACTGCTAACGTATCAAATCGCAGTTGGTGATAGCAAGCAAACGTCAAACTTCAGGGACAAATGCGAGCCACCTCACCGGCCGCCTTCTTCCACATCACTTGACCTTGCACAGATAAATCACGGCGCCAGATTATCGTTCGCTGAGCCGGCGGACTGCCTAGAGGAAGCTCCATCATCCATCTCTCGAATTAGGAGTCCCGCAGCCTCAACGCCTGCCTCCTCGCGACTGAATAGCCTATCGCCTGAACCGCAAGTCCGGGACACCATTTCTACGCAAACAAGCTTTACTTCCATGTCGGCGGCTGGTAATGGCGCAGAAGAGATCGACGATCAAACCTGCACCGGGACAAGCCCACCAGACAAGACTGCCAACGATTCGACCGCACGAGAGGATACATGTGACGAGCAGCCGCCCATGAGCCAGATGCCCCGACAGAACAAGAGGTCAAGGGGGTCATCGGTGAACCGCGATACCGAGTCTGATGCGGATGGCCTGCGTGGTGCACTAGACGATCCGGAATACTGCCCATCGCCAAGTTACGAATCAGAAGACGATAGCGACAGCCCATTTGGTTACGAAGAACAGGTATCCCGCAAGCGCCGGAAATTCTGCGCCGAGTCGATCAAAATTAAATCGCGAGGTCAACAACGTGGTCATTCTGTATCTGTGGGCCTGGACCAGGCATCAGAGCTGATCTCCGTAACGCAAGAGGATTCGCTTGCAGTGGCGGGGCCCACAGATGCGGCGTTTGATGAATGGCTCCTGCAGGACGTGGTGCTCAAACGAACGATCATGGACGGCAAGGCCACATTCCTGTTCCAGTTTGACTGGGATCTCTGCGCAAAACACGGGCAGGCAGCTCGCAAACCTCGCAAACGGTCTAAGCAGCAAGGTCAAGCTAAGCCTATCGCGAAGAACAATGGAAGAAGGAGGTTCACAGCATCGGAAGACCAATGGCTCGCTAGATGGAAGGAAGAGGAGGGGCTATGTTGGGCTGAGATCCATTCGCTCTTTTGCGCCAAGTTTGAGGAACGGTCAAAGGGAGCACTCCAAGTGCGGTATTGTACAAGATTAAAGCAACAGAACAATGATTGACCTGGGTCACTTCCATATCGCCTTTCTACTGTAGATTATTACTGACTCAATTGCGGAGCAGCTTTGCATTACAATTCAGTGACCAAGGTGTGGAAGAAACAAATTCAAGACTTCGTCTGGAACGACCCAGCCTCTGTCGACGGCGACGGCACGACCGCTGTTGCCGGCGACAGGGACAACAGCAGTGACAAGAGTAGCGACGGCGAGGGCGGGAATGACGGCGATGACGACCATAACGATGCCAGGAGATCAGCGATACCAACGGCGAGGGTGGCGGCTACAGCAAAAAAACTCGAACGGAAACCGCTTATTTCTTCAGCCAAGACAAATATGACAATCTGAGACTAACCTGGAAGGCAGAAACTTCCAGTCACAACGGAGGAACGCGCGGTCCATTTAGGGGCGTCAAGGCCTTCGAGAAACATGACTTCGACAACTGCTTATTCAAGGACCAAAAAAATGAAACACAAATTTACATTCCATATGTTTTCGATACTTTCCATCAGTTGATGCCTGACAGCCAGAACAGTCAGCATCGGCTCCCATACGCGTCGCTAAAAGCAGCTCTCGGCTGTCTTGGCGCAGACTCTTCGCAAGCAGAAATGCCGATGGTGCAAAAATTATACCACTTGTACACAAGGACAGAAATGATCCAATGCTACAACGACGAAGAATTATCCTTCACACGGGGACATGTGAAGTCGGTTATCGACTTGCTTCTAGCGGGCATCGATACAGGCCACAAGGACTATTCTGACAATACGGCACTGCTATGCGCGGCTGGAGCAGGACACCATGCCGTTGTCCAACTGCTGCTCTTGGTCGGCGAACGAAATGCCAAACCTGCGGATGATCTGGCCTCCAGATTGAGCATGTTGAAGAAATTCGATCGGCAGGCAACACGCCTAGGTGGTCTGACAGCGTTGTCAGCAGCATCGCGTAACGGGCACGAATCGGTGGTGGGGCTGTTGCTTGCAGATCCCGATGTCAATCCCAACCATCAAGATGGCCTCAGTCGGACGCCGTTGACATGGGCATCGACGCGAGGGCATGTGGCGGCTGTACAAGCGCTGCTATCGCACGAGAGTGTCGATGCTGGTCACGGGGGTTGGAATGGGGATACACCGTTGGCGTCAGCAGCGGAGAACGGCTATGTTGACGTGGTTGAGCTACTACTAGCGCACGCAATGATAGACCGGAACTCGACAAATAGCGAAGGGAAGACACCGCTGTCGTTGGCGGCGCAGATGTGGAAGGTAGAGGTTGTGCGACGATTGCTGGCCGCAGGGGCTGACCCAACGATGAAAGATGATCGTGGCTTTAGCCCTGTTGACTTGGCCAAAGGCGGAGATGACCGCGTGCGGCGTGGACTCGATGGATTGGAGAACCAACCGGCTGTGATTAAGCTGTTGAACGGCGCGATAGCGGCTCGAGAGCCGAAGGAGCCTGCTCTCTTGTGTTACTCCATCCATTTTTTAGAAGGCATTGCTGTTGTAGCTCTATTCTCGTTGGTATTTTCCCGTCCGCGCAAGAGAGCTGCCTTGCTGGGGTGAGCGGGGCCGGTTCGTCTCTGGTGAAAAGAGCTACAGCGGGCTTATGGGCGTGAGCAGAAAAGTGTGTGCTCCGAACGGTGTGTCCCTCTCTGCGGGCTTGGGCGTTGGGACCGTTTGGCAGGGTGGTTTATAGGGGCGAAGTCATGCATAATGCGGGCCGCAATTCAAAGTCCTATGATCGGGTAGAACGGGATGCTGCGCAGAACCGGCTGCGCTAAACTCAGCGCGTGGTACAAGAAACCGCCCACTCGTGATTGTGCAACCGCCTTCAAGGATATATTTGTCGCTCGATAGATACTCTATACGGACTGGACTAACAAAATGGATAAGGACCGGCAGCTGGCAGTTGGCAAACTAACACACTGTTGACCACGACTGCATATCATCCATGCTAACGAACACGTCTACTGCCTCCTCCCTCTTCGTGTTCATCGTAGAAGTCTGCCGCCTCAGAGGAATGAAACCTTCCCCTCCCTTTTCAACCCAGGAGATGACATTTTCCACTGCGTCTCGAGGCGAATGCCTGTGCGCAATCAGAAATGACAAGATCTGAGCCGGGCTATATTTCATCGCAGGCACACGATCAGCGAACATCGCTGCCAGCTCCTGGATATGCTTCTGGGTATCCTGAGCGTCTTGGGTGTTGACGGCTCCTTCGCTCTTGTCTCCTACACTCTCGGTCTTGCTAGACAAGGGCAGATAGACGTATCGAAACAGCCCCAGCAACATCTCTCGACTTGCTAACCCGAACTCAACCATCTTGTCCACGCGTCCTGGTCGAATGACAGCCGGGTCGAGGCGATCAACATGGTTAGTTGTCATGATCAAAGCTCTTCCCTCCACGGAACCTGCGCCATCAATCGCGTTGAGAAGACCAGAGAGTGTCACGCTGCTGCTTGTGCTCGACCCAGCATCGCTGTTTTCACGACTCTTTGCGCTTTCGATTGCATCGATGTCCTCTAGGAGGAGGATGCATCGTGTTGGCAGTCTGCGCATCAGGTCGCTCAGTGTCGCATCGTTGACTTTGGACAGGTTCATCGCGTAGACATCTAGACCAAAATGTCCAGCAGCCGCCAAGCTGAGACTTGTTTTGCCAGTTCCGGGCGCGCCATAGAGCAAGTAGCCACGGTGGTAGAGCTGGTCGTGCTCGGCGTACCAAGCTACGGCCTCTGGGTCAAGGTACTCCGCAATGTCGTCAAAGAAGTTCTTTTTCACGTCCTCGGGAAGGATGACAGTATCTATCCGCTTTTGACCCCGCCGCGTAGCGAGATTCCAGCGGTCATCGCTGTTCATGTAAATTGCGGTCTTGCTTTCCGATTCTTTCTCCAGCGTGACCTGGCAATCGTGAAGAAAATCTTTCAGGATTCCGTTTGACGTACCCATGCAAGAGAGCAGAAACCGTTCACGATGCAAGTACCCTTCTTCTGGGACAGCGCGCAGGTAAAGAAGCTTGCTTTTGTACCAGAAAGACTTGCGTAAGTTCTTTGGACTGTACTGCAATGTGTTCTTTGTCGCTCCGTTCCCCGGCTCGGCTCGCTTTCCGAGAGTCACAATCGTGGATCGAGTTTCTGTGGCGAACGGCTGAGATTGCACCCAGTTTCTCAGGGCGTCGTACGAATCATCAGTATAGAGGACCTCCATAGAAAACGCTGAGAACGGTTAGAGTTCAGGTAGCTCCTGTGACATCAACATAGTAGACCAACTGAAATATTTCTCCACGACCCTAGCAACACGGCCATGCGCAAACCTCATCAAGAAAGTGACCAGGCCATACAAGCAGAGTATCCGGGCGCCGAGATGGGATTTTCCGGAAGTGAGGGGATGGATGTAGCTCAATGCAACGCCCAGTCCAGGGAAGATAGTATCCAAGAAGGAAACTTGCGAGTACAAAGCGCCATAGCCGTTGGATGCCATGGTGCTTCGAATGATATTTGTTACAAATAAGGCTAGACGTTGGAAGTACCGCAAAGATTGGGTGTCTGCTTACACGAGACTAAAGAGTGCAATAATTATTTGATGAACTGAAGGAGAAAGCTAAATATTCGGGGCAGTGGGATATAGATATATGTTCAGAGGAACTGCTGCAAACTGCACGTTGCCCTGAGTCGACTTGCATCCTTCAACGGTTCAAGCAGCGCTAATCACCGGCACTGGCGATCCCTCTCGCCTGCTTGTTGGTACTGTGTGGCAATAATCAAGAGACCTGCATACAGCGAATATCAATCTCCAAAAAGCAAGTCGCATCTATTGCCTGGATCAATTCCGTGCAAAGCTGAACACTCCATACGTGTTTGGCAGGACAAAAGAAAGTACATTTGGATGCATCACCCTTCACAGACAGCGACGCCGCTGAAATCAGCCTAGCATTCTGCATGGCATCATAGTCGCAGCTGATGAAACATATTGGTCGTGTATAATATGCGATTTATCAAGTCCTATGCATGCGATCTATTAGCATGGGTGCTTGTTGTGCTGGAGCTAAAAACCGTCAGCTGTCAGCCGTTCATCAGCCTGTTGTAGCTTCGGGTTTGCCCGGCCCAGAAGTCGGAGGATAGTTTATCCGTAGCTTCGCGACGTAGGACCATCCAACTGCCCCTCCTATCGTCATACCAAAATCCTGTGCATCGACAAATAATTCGCTCGCTCAGCGCAAAGCGGGCAACACGAACAGTTACAAATGGAAGCAGGCACTGATGACCTGCGCAATGCAGTGATAAACGACGGGTTTTGGACAATAGAAGACGAAACTATCGGTAAAACGTTGGATGAGCTTGTCAACTCTGGATTTCACATACAAACTGTTCCGGGCATGGAATTGTGCAATGCGGCTGTGTTCGGTAACAAGGTGAGCCGGCCAAATAACAGAACGAATATGTGTATTAACTACTGGAGCTTGTGAAAGATACTACGAGATCTTTCTTCAGACAATCAACGCTTGGATTTTACAGAAAATTTGGAAAAACGAAGAATACACATTGTGTCCTACCTAGAACACGGGAGCTGCGCATTTTGTTGATATTTGTTTGGTCTAGCCGTTCACGAATGCGGTTCTACCCTCAAACACACCTTCAAAACCTCGGCGCAGTACCAGCGGGTAACGGGCTGTTTATGCTACCAAACCTGGCTGAAGAGTCGCCCGTAATTCGCGGTCTCGCGCCGACGGAGGTAACGATGGACCACGGCGGATTGTAGGTCTCTTTTCTGAGCTATCTTCTTTCAATTCTAATTCTCTGGCAGAGCCATTTTAGATGCACGTACCTGGTGGAAGATCGAGGCTGGCACATTTGTTATGTTCGGAATCATGACGCCGGAAGAGAGTGAGCACTGGCTAAAGATGCCTTTGCCTGTCACTCTGTCAGATGCAGTATCACAAATGACGGATGAGAACATGTCTATGAACGTGAGGTTTTTCGACCCGAATAGTATTTCTACTGCAACAGATAGCGCTCTGCATGCTGGAAAATAAACATATATGGCTGAGAAGACCTTTCACTCATAATTCGCTTGCAAAGGTGGCGTCAAACGTCTGTTGGTTGGCATACGCTGCTCTTGGAGACGCCAGTGTAAATTGCCGGGGTAAAGCTGCTGTTGGTGGCTGCAGGTCTAAATTTGCCTGCAGACCCCCGTCTTGTAAAAAATATGATGCCAAAACTTCGAAATCCTCATCGAGGTCTATCGGATATCCAGTGAAGGCAGGGCGTATGGGATCAATTTGGGCAGAATTGCCAATCGTGTACTGTGCATCCGAATGCGAAAGCAATGAGCCCGTGCCAAGGTGCGAGCCTGGTCGGATGCCTGGTTCCTCGCTCGTGTGACCCGCTGCATGTCTTGAACACGGTTCGCGAGGCCCTGAGTTCCCAGTCTGACCATTTACTTGAGTTGGCGGTAGAGTCACAATCGCGTCTTCTCGTCGTTGAGGCGTGGCTGCAAGCTGATTGCGATCGTAATATCGTTTCCTCTTACTGCCTTTGACCCGGGGCAAGGACTCCGCAATAGCGTCACCTGCCTCTCGCAATAGTTCTTTCCGGCGTCGCGTTGCGTTGGAAACCGCTTCGGCAGATGCGCTGGCGGTAGCTTTTGACTTACAGCCATTGAGATGTGAAATGTATCTGTTGCCATCTTTTGTCGCTGCTTGGCAGTAGATACACACTTCATTGTCCAATTTGATATCTATTGTACGTTATTAAAGGCTGCCTTGAATGGTGGGAGCTGGATTCTGGAGATATGTACGAGATGTATAGTGTCGAATGAGGTTCTTGCGCTCATTGAACCGGGTTCTTGTGATGCCGGCACATTCAACATGCGGACATTCTTCAGAGCATGGCTTGTTTGGAGTAGTTTGGTGAGTGGCATCTGGTATTGCTGAGAAACCGTTGTGAGAAGGCGTGGCATATACGTCGTGGAGCAATGATCGGAAGTCAGTATGGAGTTGATCGAGAGAATGCTGTACTTCTCTGAAGCGGGACTGCAGCTCCTCTAATTGAAACTGAAGCCAAGTCAGAACGTTCAATCCAACAATCAAACAAAGTGCTCACCATAAATGTCATCGCTGCCTGTCCGTTCCTTTCCATGCTGGTGTAGTAGGACGGTTACACTGATGAGTTGACAGATCGTACCGGTTGTGTTTGTCGATAGAAGCGGGGAACAGAACTACCATCTCACCACCACGTGATTCAATGGGGTGGCAAAAGATTGGGCAGCTTCTCCACTGCCCGACCCAAAATCATATAATACGATGGGATGCCAGTCGAGCATTATAACTTTCCAGCCAAACGACCATCAAATATTAAGCGCGCCGCTGTTTTCAACAAATTTCCTATTGCTCCGCCACAAAGGCATGGAAGACTGCAAGAACTGTAATGGTTCAGGGAAGAAGGGAGGGCTTGACTGTGGACTTTGTGACGGCACAGGCAAGCAGCAGTCTTGAGACGGCAAACAACTTCAACCCATGCATCTTGGCCACTTACATCCTGGCCACATGCATCCTGGCCACATGCATCTCGGCTATACGTATCTCGGCTACGCGCATCGACCAATGCTTTCTGCGATATCGACGATGCTAAGTTCACTGTGGAGCGAAGATGGCACTGAAACAAACTGCTGGATCCCAACGCCACTGACATGCTGTTGCGAGGCTGTCACTGGACTAGTGGGCTGAGGGGATGATGAGCGTGAAGGGATGGCTGATGAGCTGATGGGCTGATGGGCTGATGGGCTGATGGGTCCTTAATGGATGGATGGCTGATGGCTGATGGATGGCTGATGGCTGATGGATGGCTGATGGCTGATGGATGGCTGGTGGCTGATGTGGAATTGCACGCCAGTTTGAGTTGCGACTTGCGAGTTACTCATGAGTCGGCGTTTGAGTTAACTCAAATGCCCAACAAGGTGTCTAACTTGAATAGAAATGTCGGGTTTGTCGAAAGAAATTGACCGTGTCAGCGGAATTAAGTGATTTTAGGTAGATTCGGAACTCAATTTAAAGATAAAAATACCCTGCAACCGCCACTGCTTACGCCAGAATGGAAGATGCAGAGCATTGTGGTCGTTTCAGCTTCATATTACAGTAATGGACAACCCGATAATCTGTACACACAGTTGGCGGAGGTCATCTTTGGGCTCTGGGCCATAAGCCTATGGCGGTCCCGACCTTAGCACGGTACTTCAACGTCAAGACGAAACAGCTGCCGAGACGTTGGGAACCCAATTTCGATGCGAAGCCGCTGCTATTATCCGCAGCTGCTGCGTTTGATGAAGGGGTCCCAAACGAACAGCCGGGCTGGCCTGCCAGTATCCAATGGGGCTCAGCTAGATAGGGGTCACAACATGTGATTGAAGCTCGCTCCCGTGACCCTTAACCCCTGCCACGAATGCACTGAGTTATAAATTCGTCAATCCTCTCAACCTCAGCTTCCTCGACTTGTTCCTCTCGCTATCCGCCGTCGCAATACTGATCCGCGAGCGGGACCCGCCCCAGTACACGTGACTTCTTCTGTTTACATTCTATTCGCCAAAATCCTACGCGACCGCGAACACCACCACGCGCGTCGAAATGACACTGTCCGAGGAGCAGCTCGAAATCATCGCGAAGCATGCGCTTGATGACTCAATCTCCCGTTTTACAGCAAAGCTGGGCCATTTGAAAGAATCCAACGAAACCTGGCGCACTGACATCGCCCTCCTCTTGGGTCTTTTAGTCGCTACTCCTGCTGCATATAACCTTCCCTCTCGCGACAGGAGTAGTAATGTGGCAGTGAAGCTCTTCCCCATACAGCAAAATGTTCGAGGAGGTTCATTCAGGTTCGATCTTTTCCGCCCGCTTATCAACGCCGTCGCCACGGACTCCCCCGACACCGATGTTTGGGCCGCGGTTATCGACCTCATTGACACTGTCAACCCGTCAACACCTCCGCCATCGAGTATCATTCCGACAGGCCATGGGACGCCAGTCAAAACAAGTTCCAGCAGGCTCGAGGACAGTGAAACGCGCGACATCGTCGAACGTGAGCTATTCTACGAAATAAAAGACTGCACCCACAGGGGAGTGCCCGGGTTTTTCGAGAAGCACTTCGATACAGCAAACTGGACCAAAGCTCAGACAAAAATGCTAAAGTCGATCCTGGCAAATCACGACGGAACAAAATGGAACGACTTCCCGGTCGACCCGTGGGAAGCAGCGGTATGGAAATGGCTGCAAGGGCTCGAGGAGAAAGCCTTGGCCGGGGCGCAATATACTCTGCATACCAATAAAAGTGCGACCGAGTTTAAAGAGCGCAAGGGCCAGATGGACATCTTCTTCCAGAAACCAGCACGAACGAAGGGTCGATTTGAATATAAACACGTCCTAGTTGCTGGGGAGCACAAGCGGTCCTTTGCCACCGCCGACTTTAAAGCATGCATGTTGCAACTCACGCGACATGTTCGAAGCATCTTTGCCGATCAACCGATGCGCCGGTTTGTGCACGCGTTCACCATCAAGGCTACGACAATGGAGCTGTGGATTTATGATCGCTCTGGCGCCTATAGCTCAGGGGAGTTCGACATTCATCGCGAACCGGCGAAGTTAGCACGTGCTCTTGTTGCATATGCGACCATGGCCGACGATGCAATGGGTTTGGATCTTTCTATCGAGTGGAAGAAAAGCCATCGCTACATTACAGTGGAAGATGGTAACGGCAATGACAAACGTGTGGAATTGAAGGGGCTGCTTGTCAGGCAACGGGCCGTGGTGTGCAGGGGAACAACGTGCTTCTTGACGAAACAGGGCGTGGCTAAGTTTTCTTGGCGTTCCGATAAGCGGCAACCGTCCGAAGTGAAGCATCTGAAGCTGGCGCAGGAGAAGGACGTGGAAGGCGTTGCTACACTAGTAGGGCATCGCGAGATTACCAGCATTGCTGCGCTGCGAGCGGGCATGGACTTCTCCAGCAGCACACGGCATGCCTTTCGAGCGACAGCCCGCGACCGATCAACTGGGCATAATAGCCTGCAAGGCTCAGAAAGCAGCGGCTCCAGCCGAAAACGCAAGTCCTCGGACAATGATCCTCGTCCTCCCACAACGCGGCGATCCAACAGTCGAAAGTCTACACTCAGGCAAACGTACGATCAATCGAGCAAAGCCAAAGACGAAGCGAGCGGCGAAGCGAAGTCGAGCATATACACCCCAAACCGAGAGGACCCGTACGAGAACCGCATTTTGTCTTGCATTGTCATTTCCCCTGCAGGACGTGTCATCAGCGACTTCAGCACCATTCGCGAGCTCCTCGAGGCACTCCGTGATGCCATCCGAGCGCATCGATCCTTATACTTGAAGGGCAGGATACTACATCGCGACATTTCGTCGAACAACATTATCATAACAAGTCCCGAGCAGGATGATGGCTTCAAGGGAATGCTCATCGACCTTGACCTTGCCAAGGAACGAGACAGCGGTCCAAGCGGTGCACGCCATCAGACAGGTACGGTGCAATTCATGGCGATCGAGGTGCTTCGCGGAATAGACCACACCTATCGCCATGACCTAGAATCGTTTTTCTACGTTCTCATATGGATGTGCGCTCGCTGCGCATGGGATGAAGTGAAACGTTTTCGCAAAGAGGGCGAAACAGCGCCAGAAGAAAGCCTTCTGCGCAAATGGGAAATAGGCAGCTTCAAAGACATTGCGAGTGCAAAAATGGGCCACATGACTGTCAACAGTCTGGAGGACATCATGAAGGAGTTTCCGGATTCATTTGAAATGGTCAAACCGTTATGTTTGCGAATTAGGAAACTTCTCTTCCCACTTGATAAGGAAGAGAGAATGATGATTGGAACACCTGCTGGAGATCCGGAAAGGCTTTATGACCGTATTATTGCCGCGTTCGGCGAGGCTACTGATCGATGCTAGTCGGCTAGATATTTAAGGTTCAGGGAACAGGGTGGCTCACAGAGGTGGATGGAGTCTTGGATAATGGGCAAGGTAATCTAAAATCCTAGCATCGTGTAAGGAGCTGATGTACGACCCGTTTTCAGCTACTGAAAATCTTCTGATATATTTCATCGCGAATCGACTGGTTTCCGCTTTGTCAAGTTGCGCTGCTGGATGCATGATACATACCTGGCTTGCTACGTATTAACTAATACAACACACGGAAGCTCTTTTGTATGGGCTCACACTAGCGCTGTAGTGCAAGTCGAACTGCTCATCGTGGCATCAACACTGAGAAGTCCGCGCCTGGAAAATGGGGAAACAAAGTGCCCTAAGTACCTACAGACCGGCCATGAAGACTTTGCATGTAATTTACTCGGCACGCAGCAGTGGACTTTCGCCCTCGGAATTAACTGCCTGCAGGAGTGAAATTTAGGCTTCCAGGCCCTCGACGTGCGCTCGGCTTCCTCTGCTCCTACTCCACGCTGCACTCGCATATTACCTCGGGCGACAGTGGATGCTTAATTGAGACTTCGCTCACACAGGTAAGTTCGCGCTCGCGAATGGGGAAACAAGGGGTGTCACAATTGGTTACAGTACCAACTGACCGCCTAACCTAGTAATAGTCAGTAACGGTGAGAAAAGTGACAAAGTTTGCAATACCAGCAATTACAGGGCTACACTCTGTTGCCTGTTAGTCTGTAGTGGATCTCCACCACTGCTCCTAGTTGTTCCTTTCTGCATGTTCTTCCATCAGCAGAGTGATCTTTGTCAATTTTGTAGTATTCTGAAACGTTTTCTCCCCTTCCATTTCGCAGTTTCAGATACACCTAGCATTTTGGTACAGTAGAGTCATTGCAGCTTTAATATCATACAATCAATTGCGACTTCTTTCCTATACTTCAATGGTACCACTGCAATATTTATCGTGCGGAATTATGTCGTAGGGTACAGTGGTGAGTAGGTGTTGTGGAAGAACCAACATCATGGCATGCCCGGAGTAACGGAGGTTTGAATACTACGGCCAGGTCATCGTAACTTGAATTTGCCAGTCGTCTGGCAGTAACGAACGCTTTAGCCTGCGACAACCTTACAAGGCGGCTGCTCAGTCAACAACACCGGGAGTAGCCTCAAATTTGAAGAGATTGACCTTGAAATCTGAACGCATACATGATAGAAATTTAGTTGTCCAGGGCATCACCGACTTGGGTATGCCCGGCTTCGGTAGCCTGGTCACAGCAGTACTTGGGGTCTGGTGCGAGTGAGCTAGCCTTCTCTAGTTATTTGACTGAGCACGAGTGGTTTGACCGACGACGTCGGTCAAACGTTACCTCTACGCGAAGTCACCATCAAGACTGCCGGGTTGTAACTGGTACGCTTTCTCACAGGACCAACTCTTCGTGACGCCACCACGGCTGTGGGAAACCAGTGCTGTGCCAACAAAGCCAACCCTGCCGAGCTAGCTCCTCATTGTAGGTTTTCTCAAGCGACGCGCCAAACTTGACAAGACCGGGGAGGACTACGTTGCTGCTTGCAACAGATGGAGGTGCCATTCGCTGGTGGTGATTTGGCCGACGCGGTCGGTCAAATGGACGAATTAGCTTTCGGGCTGTCAGTCAAATTATGGGGTCTTGGCTAGTTCCTGGGCCAAAGTATTCTGCGTAGTTAACAGTCACGATGCTGGGCATCTCGGGCCGCCGGCATACGCCATAGAGAACCATTTTAGGCATGCCATAGCAAATGCGGTTCCCATAGCGGTTATGCACTGTACTCACTGACTACTGACACGCTTGACGATATTAATAGCATAGCATTAGAACATAAAAATGAAAAGGCAGTTAATTTTATTAGAACAGCAAAAGCTCGACAGAGACACCAGGTGCATCGGAAACACGCAAAGAGCGGGGGAAAAGAATCCAACCAACTACGGAAATGACCACTGACAGACGCGCTGGCTGGCTGGCCCCAGAACTCGAGTGACAGATCACGCTGTGTTCGTACTGCCGCCTCGCTGAGGCCTTCGACCATAGGGGCTGGGCAAGGGGGCATATGCAACCTTACCCAGTTGTCCATGACTTGGGAAAAAACGTCAAGCTTCTCTTTGCAGCTCCCAAAGGTGTTAATGAGGTACCTGACGAATGGAGTCTCCATTTGCCCAGCACGTTGAGCCTTGAAACTGCACGTTTCTACAGGTCAGCTGTTTTTCGACGTAAGTACCAAGAGCGGTGATTGTACCGATGTACTGCTCCGGTACGAAGCTCGCTTTCAAGCCGCTGTGGAAGGCTTCCATACTACCACCCATTGCAGCGAGACTCGTGTCCTACTAATTTTTTTTTCAACCGAAGAAAAACTGTGTATGAAGTAAACAAACAGCTTCGGCTTAATCATTATCTTCAATTGGTATCAAAGTACCATTACGGTCTTGAAGCAGCTGTGCAAAATTACTGAAGTTCTTTCCTCGCATGAAATAGGCTGTCTTACCAGGATATCGCAACGTGGACACGAGGATGTCCTCCCACAGGCGCTGTGCCTTTTAGAAAGAGGACAGCTCTGTGAGGACATCCTCGCCCAAAGGCTGGCACTACGAAACCATCCTCGACTGTGCGATAGCCTTGGCAGGCCAGCCGTTATCGAGGCTAGCACACAATGGACATCCCAGCAACAGGCCGCCGTCACACGTGTGGACATCCACCAGCGTCGACATCCACACCAATGACTAGCCAATCCCACGGCTAGCCTCATCAGCCAGCAGCCATCGGGGCCAACCAAAATTTGGTGCTGGCACATCACATTACACAGGCTAGCACTCGTGGGCGAGGTCTGATTGATTGATTGATTGATTGATTCAAAGTCTGTCCCAGCCACCGTTACCGACTTGACCACCTGCCCTTGCTCTCACTCGGTCTTTCATCGCTATCTAGCTTTCTTAATGTCAGAACACCCCTTTTCCTAACGGCCAATAAAGACGATCGTCAAAAAAAAATATTGGTACGATTCGGCATAGAGGGTCACTGCGTGGCAGAAGTTTCAAGGTAAATGAAAGTAGCGTCTTTTAGCAGTAGACTCCCAACTTATAGCGCTACGTTTCTTTTAGAACCCGGCTCATGAAGTACCTAGCCGTGCACGCTTTTTTTGCAGTTTGGGCTGGGCAATGTCCAAAATCTGTGGTCGTTAGGGGCTTCCTACGCGAGCCTGTGGTTTTTCTGCGGAAAGAAGAGAAATGTTATTGGACAAGCAAGTATGGTAAGTAAGTGCATAAAGTGTTGACCTGCTTTAGTTTCCTGGCTCTATCGTGAGCTCTGTAAGTGATTGGCGCGTCACGGCACATGTCCGAATTCCTTAGCCTCGAAGCTTTTATCTAACTACCATGAGTAAAATTATAATACCAATCGAATCTAATCCTACTTAAAAGCCTCCGGCCCTGGCTTCCTCATCCTGGGGCACGGGTCTGATGAATCTTCGTCAAGTATACAGAGCAGTGATCGTACCTCAGATGCTGTATGGCTGCTCGGCATGGTTCATTCCTGGCTCAGGATACTCAAGCCGGGGTAGCTCTATGATTAGCGCTATTCGAAGTGTGCAACGCCGCGCGGCGCAAATCATCACGGGCGCTTTTCGAACGACAGCAGGCAGCGCAGTTGATGTGGAAGCCCATCTGCTGCCAGTGCTACAACAACTCGAGCAGACTGCGGTGGAAACAACAATGCGCATCAGAACCACGCCGCTTTTCAGCGACATGGCGGTGAATGAGGGAAGTCAAGGGGGCGGGCGTCGTCATCAAGACACCATGAGCCCTCTTGACCGATTTTCAACAATGCTGGAGGACAAATTTGGCGTCCAACTCAATCAACTGGAGAAACGCCGGCCGCATGTGGTGCCGCCCTGGTGGACGCCTCCAATGGTCCGCATAGCGAAAACAGCCGCAGAAGCCGTTAAAGAACATGACGCCATGGAACCAGGGATGATCTGTATCTATACTGACGGTAGCGGCATTAATGGCCACGTTGGCGCAGCTGCGATCGCACCTGATCTCCAGTTCGACGGCATCAGCAAGAAACGAACGCAGTACATGGGCACCTCTGACATATCCACGGTATACGCAGCGGAGCTCCGTGGACTGGTTCTGGCTCTGCAACGGCTGGGACAGTCTATGAATAAAGAAGAAGAAGAAGAAGAAGAAGAAAACACCACAAAGGTGCGGGCCATCGAAAAGCCCAGCAAAAACCCGGGTTGTCTCAGATTATGCAATAGGCGGGGATACCGCCACACTCGACATTTCGTCCACCAATCACATGACATGACTAAGCATTATCACGCGGAACTCGACAGAGTGCTTGGTCACTGAGGCAACACCTTCAAACGCCCACGTCAGTTTGATTAGCGTTCTTGCCAACCTTGTCGCGAACCCATGGCTGATAAGAAAACAATTAGAGGATCTCCCTGCGACAAGCCGAGCTACGTGCCGAAGCCTATAAGCACCAGGGTCGTGCAGCAACGCTAAACGATTGCCTCCACGATGTCAGGAAGAGAAATTGAAGATCTTCAAAGGCAGCTCAAGGAAGCTAGAGCTCTGCAGCGAGAAGCAAAGGCGCGGGAGCAGGAAGCAAAGGCGCGTGAGGAGAATGAACGACGCGAAAAGGAGAAAGAGAAACTCAAACACCAAAAGACGACTTTGACAGAGTACTTGCATAACTGTCACTTCGACATTTACCAAAAACTCAGGCTCGCTGGCGCTTCGGAGAGCTCTACTGGCCTCGCAACCTCGGTCGACGGCAAATACTATCCCAAGTGGCTTCGCCCTTGGACAGACTTTAGTGCCAATCATCGACAGGAACACTTCAACGATATCATCCGTATCTGCGGTGAGAGTCGAGTTTTTCATCAGAAGAGCACAACAGTTGACATCGGGATGAGCTTCGAGCGTAAAGAAGCCGGTTACGAAAATGCGATCGACCACTTCGAGAAAACAGCAGTCGAGGACCCTACCTGGAACATTCTAGAACCCATCTGGGCGGACGAAGAGCTGTGCCAGAGGTATCAAGCTACGGGTATAACGTTCGTGAATGGTATTCGTGCCTTTAATGAAGTTAGCGAAGATATTGGAGCTGATGTCAAACGTGAGAGGGGGAAACAAAGGCCTGATGGCGCCTGCACCCGAATAGGCTTAGACGGGACCAAGAGCGTGGCTTTTGTGTATGATTATAAGGCTGCGCACAAGTTTTCCGTGGAACATGTCGAAGCTGCGCTTTCCCAGGAAACGCTATTCACAGATGTCCACGAGTGGTTCCAAATTAACAAGTACGCAACAGACTCGGCGATTCGAGGTGAAGAGCGAGAAAAGGCGAGGATTGCCATGGCACTCATACAAGTCTTCAACTACATGCGCTCGTATGGGGTCCCGTATGGCCAAGTCACCGCTGGGAAATCATCGGTCTTTCTGCACTACGATCGAGCAGAGCCACTTGTTCTACGTCAACACCTTTGCGTGCCAGCCAAGGAGGTGACTCAAGAAACGACCGAGATTTCGACCAGTCGAGTATCTCATACGCTGGTCGCCCAACTAGCGAGCTTTTGCCTCCTGAGCCTCAGCCAGCAGGCGCTCACAGGCCGTCGGCTTGAGGCGGCATTGGATCAAACGGCGCGTCACCTGAAAAAATGGAAAAAAACCGATTACAAAATTCCAGCGACATCGCCAGAGTCAGATGACAAAGATTCCCCGTCAGCTTCGCCCCCACAGGACCCTGATGAATCCTTTAATTGTGACGAGTCTCCGGCAAAGAGCAGCTATACACTGCGACCGCGACCGTGCAAGGATGCTGCGATACTTCCCAAGCGCCGGGACGATGACGAGCACGGTGGGGCCGAGGGCTCTAGATCACGTACCACAGCAAGAGCCAGCAAACGAAGTCAAGATTCTGTCGGCAAGGGCAAGAAGGACGGCCGCAAAGGCTCAGCATCAGCACCTACGAGGCAATACTGCACACAAGCCTGTCTTCTTGGCCTCAAGTCTGGCCACGAGCTGGACAAGAATTGTCCTAATGTGCGCTCCCACAATGTTAAAGGCGGTACCAAGCACCTGATCAACGTCACGAGCTTGGTCCATTCGATGGCTGGGCAGCTGCGTCGGGATCCGTATGAATGCTGTCACGCGCTCGATGGCTCGGGCAAGCGTGGGTCGACTGGGGTGCTTTTCAGGCTAGAGATGGCGCCGCTCGGCTACACGTTTGTCGGCAAAGGCACCGTCAAGGAGCACTTGAGCATCCTGAAGCACGAATGCAAGATCTATCAAAGGCTCTCCGGACTCCAGGGCGAGGTAGTGCCCGTTCACCTAGGCATTGTTTCATTCGCTCGTGGCTACATTTTGACTGGAGGTGACAGGGTGGTTCATATGATGCTGATGTCCTGGGGTGGACTGTTGGCAAAAGAGGCGGTGCCGTCGTATCTGAACCTGAAAGAGGAGGTGCGGCGATCCAGCCAAGCTGTATATCGAAATGGAGTGGATCACGGCGATGAACGTGCACCTAATCTGCTATGGAACGCCGAGCGACGTCGCGTCATGGTGATTGACTTCGATCGCGCTGCCCTTCTTCCAGAACCCCAAAATAAATTGCTGGCCAGTCTTTCCACGGCGGGGAGGAAGCGAAAAGGACATGAGGCTAGACATGACAGTGGGAAGCGGAGCCTATCGAGAGGCCTTATCCAGTCTGTGCGTTGATGTCAGCTAACAGATGAGCCTAGCATTTTGCTACTTGTAGATATAAGAAAGAGACCGTTGCCGTGACTGTATGTGAATCAGTTCGGTTGCAAATCGATACAAAGATTGTAGTGCTGTGCTTTCGCTCCTCCGCTCCATCTACATTTTCCAACTAGTCTAAGGGTTAGTGCCTGATACTTGACCAATTTCGGGGTCGCATGGCCCATACAGACAAGCATGATTTGGGGATTTTGGCATTTACTTGGATGAGTAATTGCAGTCCGACTATCTGTCCCGCGGGCCCGATCGTCGCGCGACGGCGTGGCGTACTTCGACTCGCAAATTGGCTCGTACCGCGCTTCGAGCTCCTCGCGCTCGAGATGATGCGCCTTTTCATGGGTCCTGGGCGCCTTACGGTTCTTGAACTTAACAGACATATGGCTCATGGCGAGGACAGCCAGCTCGTCGAGACTGCTACGAGAAAGGGAATATGCTACCTTTGCAGTTGTTAGCGCTCATGCAGCATCTAATGTATTCTTGGCTTTACTCAGAACGAGTACGCATTGATGCAATAAATGGCCAAGGGACTCTCGTGCTGTTGAGTTTTGGCAGATTGTGTGACGACCGGCAACAAACATGGAGAGCCTGCCTAAGGTAATATTACCCCAGCCAGGCGAATGACCACGTGCTGACGACAATCTAGAGCGCATTACTGCAACCTGCGTGGGGAGAAGTCAGATGTTCAGCGGCTAATGATGCTCGCCTTTGACGAAGTCGCACACGGAAGATGGGTCACGTAATTGGGCAGCGTTGTGACGGCCGTCTCCACCGACTAGCGCAAGGCCCTGATGGTGACGCAGAAGAACAGTCACCACACAGGGTTCATAAGAGATTTAAGTCAGTCTAATACGTCAACTACAACAAAAGTAGGGCAATAGTATCTAGTATATGGCTGCGTCAAACGACAGAACTAGGCGAAGCTGTGTTATAAACAGGCCCTGCCCCCAAGCGTCACGTGAGATCTTTCTGCATCTCACGGGGCGGCGTGGTGAGAGTCCCCCGGCCAGTGATTGGCTCTCGAGTCGTACGGGTAACCTGACCCGATTCCCTCAGGTACTTGTACAGCGTACCCACCAACGATGCAACTAACGGTTTGGGACAGAATCCAGTTCCTAGGGTTTGTTCCAATTTTTAATACCACGCAGTCCAAAAAGACTATTCCGCAAGCATGGCCATCACCGACGGGGCAGACCAGTCAAGTGTAACGCCTCGTCCATACGAGCGCCCAACAAAAGCCCGCCTACTCGTAGACTGCTACGACAGCGATGGTAGCGACTGCAACGATGGCAGTGACGGCGGCATCGACACCAACGGCCGACAGAACGATAACCCAAACCCGAGGCCAGTCTCATGAAGGTGAAACCACCGCCAACGTAGAGCACTCGCCAGAGCTGGAAGACTCCCATGGGAGCGAGGAGCCCGCTTGGCAAGCCGGCAGGTCACACATAGTGTCAAATGGTGGCCACTCTGACAATGACAGCATCGCAAACTCAGGTATACCCGCTCAGATTAAGGCATCCAATGAGCTGGATCACACAACACTGGCTGGCAGTGAATTTTTATACCCATGGTACAGTACTCATGGCTTTCTATCTGTTCAAAGGCTCCTCCATTTCATGAGGCTTGACGCGGGTTGATGCAGGCGCCTTTGCTCCATGACCTAAGAATATCTGGTGCACATGAGTGAGGTTCACAGTGTAGGCATGAATCTCCAATGTAAAGCAACCACACGATACCATTGTAGCAAGAGTCCTCTAGCCAATCGTAGCCGCATGTCAGGGTATGGGGGAGATCATTAGTGCGCTACGCAGGAATAATCTCGATCGGTGAGCGGCCTAAGGCACAGGCACGGTGATGGCGATCGAATGATATGTATCCGCGGGTGGGCTTCTTTAAGACACTGCCTTGGGGAGATCAGATGTCCATGCAGCCCCGCCACCGGCCGGTCATCAGTTTTGCTCGCATACTACGCTGAAGATCATTAATTACCAGCGAGGGGCAGATGTGCAGGGCCACGGTTTGGTGACTAGGCGCCACCGGCAGATTGCCGGAGGCTAAAGCTCCTTTACCGACTGCAGCCGATCAACCTCCAGCTACCTTATTTCTAGCACTGAATTACAGAGGCAAAGCGTCGCAAGCAACACGGAGACATCAAAGAAAGTATAGGCGCGCCAGTGAACGGAAAACCAAGAGGCGGCAAAATAGTGGGCATAGGTACGAAGCATGGACAGCCAATCAGTACGCTATATCTAGATATAACGCAAAGCTAGGCAGCACTGAAAATCCTGTGCGGGCTGCTGAGCGACCTGAAAAGAGCGAGCTCTGGAGAACCAAGGGCTTGGGGGTTCAAGGGTAAATTCGAAGAAACAGGCTGACCACAGATACTGTGGCTGCTGGAGGTAGGAGATCAGATGCCAAGGTGGCATCATGTTGTCGGCAAGGTGGCAGAGATCATTAACGAGCTGCTGATCCCAAAGGACGAAGTGGTGGTGCTACAAGGTACATCGAGCAAGGTACCTGAGAAGGGGAAGCTCCTGGGAACAGTGCCATTTTCGGGGCTGGGGGGGCAAGGGTATTTCGAAGAATTCACTCATCCGAAAATGCCCTCCCACCAAAATTGCTGTAGACTAGTGGTAGCCACAACAGGAGGATACCTCTGTACAGGTAGCTTCGGTGGTAGGGACCCCTGTCAATGCCAAATTCAGCGGCTCTGGTCCTGATTGCCAGCTGCCTAGCCCGAAGATGCTCACGACAGACCCATGCATTGTTGCAACATGACCCAAAGCATGGTGCGTTGAATAGAAGTCGAAAATGGACATGTTGGGCTTTCTTTCAAGCATCCTCGTCACATAAACGCTAAGTTTGTATGACAACCTTAAGCTGCAGCTGAATTGAATCAGACGGCTGGTCCGCTGCAAGTCTGCGCATTTGCCTAAAGGCAACAAGTGGGTGGCGCACCCTCGCACAGCGAAAGAGTCCAAGCTACGCAGCTTACGGAGTCCAAGTCGCTCTTCCATTCTGCGAGGCTTGACGCGGTTTGATGTAGGTGCCTTTGCTCCATGACGTAAGAATATCTGGCGCACATGAGTGAGGTTTACAGTATGGGCAGCAACCACACGACTACTATTATAGTAAGAGTTCTCTGACCAATCGTAGCCGCATATCAGGGTAAAGGGAAGATCAGTAGTGCGCTACGCGGGAATAATTTCAGTCAGGCACACGGTGATGGGTTCTTTGAGACCTGGGAGATCGGATGTGCCCGCGGCCCCGCTACTAGGCCGGCCATCAGCTTTGAGCGCATACTACGCTGAAGATCTTTAATTCTCAGCGAGAGGCAGATGTACAAAGCCGCAGTTTGGTGGTGCTAGCGGCCATCAGCAAATTGCCGCGGTCCAAGGCTCCTCTGCCGATGGTAGCCGACGGCAGCCGACCAACCTTGAGCTACCTTACTTCTGGCACTGAGAGTTACAGAGGCAAAGCGTCGCAAGCAATACGGAGACATCAAGAAAAGCATAGGAGTGCCACTATACGGCAACCAGAGAGGCGGCAAAATAGTGGTATAAAGCATGGACAGCCAATCAGTACGTTCTATCTAGATATAAGGCAAAGCTACAGTAGGCAGCAGCAAAAATCCTGCGCGGGCTGCTGAGCAACCTGAAAAGAGCGAGCTCTGGAGAACCAAAAGGTTGGGGGGTCAAGGGTATTTCGAAGAATCAAGCTTACCACCGAATCTGTGGCTGCTGGAGGTAGCCTCCGACTTGCTCGGCCAACTGCACCAGTACAGCCTCTTACCGCCATTTAGTCGACCAGGCCCTCGTAATAGCTCAAAAAGCCCATAGGAGGCGAATAAGAATACTTTCAGCGGAGCAAAAAGTTGACACGATGGTTTTCTTCTAAATACAAACTGCGTTACAGTACAGAGAAAGGCGAAACGAATGTCCCTTTTTTAGTTAACTAAGAATAATAGTTAACAGCTATTTTAGGCTGCCGCGAAGCGCTACTAAGTACCCACTTGGTATCTGAGGCTTCAAGCAGTGGAAATAGGCAGTCGAACTCAGTTGTTACTTTAGCACATATACCGAGAAAGGCGTTTTGTGTGTCACTTTTTTGCTAGTTGCCAAATGCCGTACTTTTCGGCTATTGTTTTCCATTTCAAGAAGAGCTGCATCGCCCAAAGCTGATCTTATTGTAACAGAGCAATGATTGGTGCACATGTGCAAAATAACGACAAAGTTCAACTGTTTCTTTCCCCACGAAAGAATTTCAGGTACCTGACGAGTACCTGGCAGCGCTGCTCCACTCACTAAATGGCTGCCGCTATTATTCTTGTTTAACTAAAAAGTGTGACAGTCGTTTCGCCCTTCTCTGTATGCCGATTCTGCAGCTGTCGTCGAATGAGACAGTTCACGGCGCTTGTCTGTGAGTGCTGAGGTGGAGATGGTGGTCGTTTACCGCTCTCTGGTTTTCTCAATATACCCCTTACTCCCCGGACCTTTCAAAGCACAGTCCCCCAAGACTTACCCTGCTCATGGCCCAGAGCCCAAGTATCAAGCTGGAGCGAGCTTCAATGCTGTGCACTTTTTATGCTGGGCTAGAAACCGGCCGCCGCAGGAATTTGGTCTTCAAAATTACTTCTGAACCCACAGTGCATCGTTATTAATACCTGAGCCCCCGTTGCATCAATATCTGACCCCAATAGTTTCGTCCAAATACCCTGCCAGACACTGTAGAATGCCCTATTCGGTAGATGGCTTATCTCAGCGCACCAAACCTTGGCTGCAGCCTCCACCAACTGCTAGGTGCTTGCACTTTCAACCCTTACCAGTACTAAAATTACTGGGCATGTCAAGAGATGAGCGGCAGGAAATTTTGAGGTAGAAAGCGAATGCAACGCAGTGGTACCATGGACGGCCGCTCAGTGCTGCTGACAGATCGTTGCAGTCACGAAAATGTCCTCTAGGGCGCAGCATAGAAGATCGTGCGGGGATTTGAAAGGGCTAAGCTCTTGGGAACCGTGTAGTTGGTGGGCAAGGGCATTTCGAAGAAACCAAATCTATGGTGCCGCCTTTGCCAGGTTATCCAGTAATGACTCAAGAAGCCCAATCTGGGAGACACTAGAAAATGCACATGGCAATTGCTCCATTGGACTCCATCAAGCTACGGTACCTGAGTGTGACGATCGGAGTGGCTGCGCTCGGTTTGTCGAGATCATTTCAATATTGCTGTCTGCCAAGACACTGCCTAGGACCATTTTGTCTAGGAAGGCGGATGACAGATCGCGCTTTACCAGTTTCGAAGATGCGCACTGTGCCTCACGGAGCATCTCGTACTCCTAGACCACGCATAGTGTCAGGCTACCAACACCATGGCCAGCCCGCGCCAAAGCCTGGGCGATACAACCTCATCCCACTAGTCCTCTTTGTAGTACGGAGAAACATAAAAAACTAGTGACACTAAATTTGAATGAGTGCCACTAGGCCAAGAGTGGAAAAGGACCCTGGCACTGCAAGACGCAATGACATCGCGAGCTAATGAGTCACAGGCCCACAGTGACGACAGCTTCGGCTGCCTGTGGAAAGCGCTGGAACGAGCAGGCAACAGATAAATAATGCTGAGCGCCAGTGCAGCTGTCAACTGGCATAATTCAGCGTAACCATGGATGAGCTCATTGCAGCTCTAGTGGCGCGAAATATTGAAGAGCTTTTTGAGCAGTGTGGAATCAAGGATCCCGGGCAAGAACAAGCCAACGCCACCATTCGAAGCTTGACAGCTTCTAGTGTGTATAAACAAAGCCACTTGCTACTAGTATTTTATGCTAAAAAGACTTCAGTTTGCGATATTCGACTGCAGGCCGGAATCGACAGCGTTATACCGTGTCCGGACGAACAGGTGCCTGCGACTAAATTCCGAGGCTCATACAGGCTACTGCAGACCGATTCGAAACGCGGCGCTGCGAACTATGCAGGCCTGGATAAAGCACCGAGAAAAAAACGAAAGACCAAGAAGAGAGAGCTGGACATTTTGACGGCCCGGAATGCCGACCATAACCTCTTGACCCCGGAAAGTAGCGATGCGCCGGACAATTCTCCAACGTGTGCACCTGGGCCAAATGGTCAGTTGTCTGGAGACCAAGCTGCTGCGGCGATAGATCCCGCAGACGGTCTGACTCCAAGAAAAGTTCCTGATAGTGTCCATGCACCAAGTGGCACTGGTGACAGCGTCGCTTCAGATGCCTCTGATCAGGTGGGTGCTAACACCACAGTTGGCGAGTCGTCGCACAACGTCGGAAACATTGAATACAGCCCTCCACCACTGGTGTTGCCTCGACTACCAGCTGCCGAAGCAAAGGTAATGGAGTCAATACTGGTAGATTGTGAGAAATTGAACCGCACACTACACCAAGTATCGATGAGTAAAGAGCAGACAAGCTCGTGGACCGCCAACACCTTAGAAATTCAAGGATACGTCGCAGATATTGCTCAGCGCGACTTTACGGAAGCCGTTCGTCACATCAACACCGGCAACGCTGCGCTCGCAGGAAGAGACATCCAATCGCGGTACAGCCAGGCTTACTTCTGGGACATCATCACGAAACTTGCAAATGAGATGGACCCAACGAAAGTAAAGAATGCGAGAGGGCCACTAACCGACTTCACCGAGCCCGAGAGGCAAGCGACCCGAGAATTTTTGCGAAGTACTGGCGCTGACAATCTGACTTACAATCGCCTAAGCGAGTACCGCCAGCGTTGGCGTCGACTGTCCAACATGCGAAGAGCCGGTGTCGACAAGATACTCTGCTACCACACCAAACAGTTCAATACTTTTTGCAAGCACTATGAGGGCGAT
>JAPFSE010000121.1:0-128811 GCA_030777785.1 Beauveria caledonica | reverse complement strand
ATGCCCCCCTGTCCCCTGGGTCCTTGCCCATCCTGGCCCGGCCTGGCGTCGTGGCTGCTGTTTAGGTTCTCCCTCCCCCCAGGCCCACCCGCTACCTGCCCACGCCCTCACACACAGCATATAACTACAGATCCTCACTGCACTCCCTCCAACCCCCTCTCTTCTTTCTCCTCTTCTGTACCACTCTTGGCTTCTGCCAACAACCAATTCACTATACAACTCGCCCCCGGCCGCTCTTTTTCTTCACGACGCAGACGTTTAGCTACGTCTGTTCCATCGCTACTTACGTCGCCTTCCGACTGCGCTGACTCACTGCCAGCCCCGGCACCTCGACTGTTTTTCACTGCCCGTCAGGTCCATTTCGGAACTTGGCTTTGTATTTCCTCAAACGGGGAAATCAATTCATAAAAGTACACCAGGCCTGTCATGTTTGCAACAGGAAACACCTCTCCTCATCAATACACATCTCACGACATAGGAAGGTGACTGGCCAACTTTGCCCCGGCACCTGCATGACAACGACTCCAATTGCATTCGAAAAGACGCATTCGGCTTGAGCAACAACATCATCACACCCACCCTCAGCGGGTAGTTGTTGGATGAGAGCCGAGGAGTAGATGTCCTGTGGGCATCAGTCAAGATTTTCAAAATTTAAAATCCAAGAAAAAAAAAAGAAGCACCCTCCACAACAAAAGCTGCGCAGCAAGCACACAACATGAGCTTCCCCTCGCCAATGACGCCGGGTTCTACACCCCAATATGATCGCGACTATCGCGACTATTCTGCCACCCCTTCGCCGAGACGAGACTGGACCTTCGACAGCCCGACGACGCCCATTCGCCCTGCCACGCGTGCCGCTCACGGACGGGCTGCCAGCTACTCTCAGCGCTCCCCATTCCCGCCTCACCCGCAGGTAGTACGCCCGCAGCCGCCCGTCTACAGTCCTCATCCGTGGGGGGACTCGCCGCGATACACCAGCGATGGGGTCTACGCCGCCAGGGTTGATGTTGATGTGAGTCCCAAACATTTCTCGTCGTCGCGCCGGCCTTCGGCTTCGTTCCACACTCCCCTACGGGGCGATCGCAGACACTCGTATTTCCATGTCCGGGCTTCTACTCCCTATGGAGAATCCGACGAGGACGAGATCATCGAGACACTGGCAGGTACCTACGTCTTGCCAGGTCAATCACGCCGCCGCACCGGCCAACGCCCCGACAATCACCATGGATATCATGACGGAGGGCGGTACACTAATGAGTATGATTATCAGCAGACTCAGCAGCCCCCCCCTTACTACTATCACAATGGCTACGATTACCCTACATATGGTGGCGCTGCTACGCCTGGTCCCGACCGCTTCACTCCTCGCGAGTCGCCTCAGAGCCCGCGTTTCCAGACCCGGCCCCCTACTAGCTTCAGTCACTCCCGCCATTCCTCCATGGCTACCCCCAAACGCCCTTCTACTGCACGCCCCCAGAGCTCCCACAAGACAAAGCCCAACCCCGATGAGCCTCCTGCTCCCCGCAAGGCAACAGAGGCCGATGCAAAGCGCCACAGGATACCTGCTGGCTATGCCCTCAAGAACTGGGATCCCGAGGAGCGACCCATTCTTCTGCTCGGCAGTGTCTTTGACTTCAACAGCTTAGGCAAGTGGATCTTTGATTGGACTGTCTATCGTGAAGGCCGTGGTGCTCCCATTGCCGACATTGCCGGTGAACTATGGCTTCTTCTGATCCAGCTCAACTCCAAGATCAAGGTCACTGAAAACGTCATTGGCAGTGTCCGTAACCCCGAAAGTCGCGATCTGCTTGGGGACTTTGTCGAATCAGGCGAGCGTCTCATGGAGAAGCTGCGAGCTCTTCTCAAGGCCTGCGAGGCTCCCATGCTCAAGGCAGCCAAGAAGCGCCAGTCTGGTCTGGGCAAGAGCTCTGGTATTGAGTTTGTCCACACTCTCTTCGGTCCCGACCGCGAGGGCGAACAGACAGACAAGTTTATGCAGAGCATTCGTCTATTTATTCTCCGCTTTGATGCCAATTGTGATGACATTGTCCGGAACCCCACCCGATAAATGACTGGATTGGACCTTGAAGACGGCCCTCTCACACTCGGAGGAGAATTTAACCAAAGCCTGTGATATCCGCGGCTCCCTGGAACTTTCCCTTTTTCATTACTTTACCTGTCTATTCGAACCATTTGGATCTCGGAGCCTCTTGACCTTTGAGCAACGAACCATATGGAACCCTTCAACACTCAGGAAATGGCACTGTCAGACTGTACACTAATCTGATTTTTTGTTTATCCGTGGACCGAGCACGCCTGGATACCCAAACTTATACCCCGGAGTATTTGCTTTATTTCCATAATTATTGTCTTCCTTTTCTTGGATATCAGGGTCTATTAGACACGGGCACGACGCGCAAGATGGGATGCAAGGGCAACCTGTACTACCAACCGGAAAGCGCGCGCTGCGCAGCACACCAAGCTTGGTGTCAACTATGTTTTTGTCTTTACTGAAATTTTTTAGATATACCCACGACTGTCGTTGGAGATACGACGAGGTACGCTGGGAGAGAAACGTCGGTTTTGATTTTTGTTATAGACTGGAAGAGTATGGTTTCGCGAGAGCAAGACTTTCTACACTGATAATACCGCTTCGCCTAGTGAAGCACCATGCCCGAGATTTTTAGTTTGAACTGCCAAGGGATAAAAAATTTGATAATTGCTATTGCCCAATCCAGTCCATATAGTGATGTGTTATTACCAGAAATCCTTGAAAATACTGACAATATTTCCGCTTTGTCTCGCATCTAAGTTGGTATGCCACCGCCCCCAGCCGTTGGCCCGAATCCAGCATAGCATCCCTCCGAAACGGCTTCTAAAATGGAGCAGTGAGTGCACAGCCAGATAGCGTAGTAGTGCTACAGGTCAGCATGACACTGTCAAACTGTGACCGAACACCAAGATCTTGCACGTCATGACTCTAGCCGGTTGCCACCATCTCCCAGGATGAGCATCCTGTGCGCGGAAATCCTGCTCAGGACTGCTGTCTACAGGAATGACTGTCCTTGTCTGCTCATGGCATATATTCTGACAATGGCATAATTTGAAAAGAAGAATTAGAATCGTACGTTGCCCATTTTCCTCCGCCATTGCGGCCGCATGCCGCGACCCGGCTGTGCACGCCCCCCTGGGCGGGATTTGAGTCGCGTCCAACCAGAGTGAGACAGTCAGGTGTCGGCTGTGCCGTTCCGAACAGTCAGCCTGCCCTTTTTCTTTCTTTTCTTCCTCTCCTTTTTCCTCTTCCTCATCCCCATCCCCACAACCCTACAAAGAAGAACAAGATGGATTGGCACGGGACGTGCAGATGATGAGGCTGAGAGGGGGGGAAGAGGAGGGCGTGACGCTAGAAAAGAATGCATTGGCTTGTTTTCTTTGGTGATGCCGAGAGACGGCGTGTTCAAACAGGTTTTTTACAGAATACTTGGCCATCTGATTCTCGTCGATGTTTCAGAGGCCTCTTGGACAATGTCTTTGCTTTTTGGCCGGAATCAGCCCCCTCTGATCTTACGTGGCTGTCTATAGCTTTTTTGAGTTTTGATATGCAATGCTTATACGGCCTTTAATTGCTTTGCTTGTTTCCCTTGACAATGTTTACCATGCATTCTGCGCCTGGCCATTCGGAAACGGAGTCTTTGTATGACGAGGGTACGGATACATACTGTACGGGAGGTCAACTAATACCTTGTAGATTGCCTCCCCAACCACCTCCCATGACGACTACTATGCTACGAAGTAACAAAAGGACCGGCTAGCCTGTGACTGGCCGCTGGCCGGAGCTGGAGGTGATGAAAGCGGCACAAGGCTGGCGAACGAATTGGGTGTGAACTGCGGAGGAAATTTGTTCTTACCGTACTGCTTCAACACCAGACCCGGCGCGTTACACAATTTGATTCTCTTTGTCCTTTTGAGGAATTGCGTGTTTCGGCACGGTCGGACCACGCCTGCCGACTTTCTTTTTCTCCCGCTTCGAAATATTTTCATCAAATCATAGCAGAACCCCAAAGGGGTCTTTTCTTTTCTTCTCAATCATACCTGCTCTTCCCCTCCTTCTCGGAAAACCCGCTGGGGATCCAGTCGCGTGGCTACAGTAGCATTCGCGCGTGGTTGCGTGGCTGCCATCACCTGCATAACTTGCCAGGTCCGTTTTGCTGATCGGTTGAAGGGAGCAAAAAGAAAACTTTGCCTGTTCGGAAGTCCGCATGGTTGTCGTGGCTCTTTGTCCTCTTTCTGTAGCATGGAGATGCTGGATGGCATGACTCGATGACGGCTTTGGCTCTTCAAGACGAGCGTTTTGCGTAACTACTGCATACTATTCGACATAGATGATGCACTGAGAAAAACCCTCACGCCAGCACTGCAGATGTCAGAAAAAAGAGGGCATTGCGGTGCATGGTGAGCATGCATGTCAGGCCGAGCTTTTTAAGTTATCCAACAGCGTCGTGTGCAAAGGTGAGCGTGCATCAAGTACAGGAAAAGCGAGATTACCTCTGCAGGCTGCCTTTTTCCGCCACTCACCGGACAAGCCCGAACTGATTCTTGTCTTGAATTGTATTCTTGTAATTCAGCCACCTGCAGCCTGCCTTTGGATACATGTCGCAAAATTACGGATAAAGGTGGTGTGCAGCGCTGTAGTGCGTCCTGCATACCTTGTGATGCACGTCACTGTTACATTCGGCGCCAAAGCCTGCTGTCACAACGAATCATGCAGCTCACCATCCAAGTTGTTTTCCTTGGAATTCAGCTGTCGTTCTAGACCAAAGATGAAATGTCTTGCCAACAAAAAGGGCAGTGCTCGACATTTGCTTCTCGACGTGGAATTTTTCATCCAGGTACTTTTGCGAGCGTCATCATCCCCCGCACCCCAAACTTGCTTCCGAGATCATCACGACCTCTTCAATTTGAAACTAGGGCTCTAACTAAGTAACTAGTAGCTATTTGTTCGGGCTCAGTTGGGGCTTGACCACTACTAGTTAGCAGCTACCGCCGAACCAGTGGAACGAGCTGGGTGCATGCATGTGGCTTTTTTATAGTAAGCCATGCAGCAAGCCATCACTTATTACTGGTAGTGCTGCACGCTGGCTTGCTGCAGTGAAATTTCCTGCTCTTCAAAATTCGCCATGTGCTCAACGTGTTCGAGAATGGATTAAAAGAAGAGGCAGAAATGGCTGCCAACTTTAAGTCGTCTCGGTACTCCCGTGCTTCTCCTGACACGTCAGTTCTTCGCTTCTTGTCCATCAGCCCGATTGCCAAGCATCCTGTCGCAGAAGCCACTGCACCTTATCAAAGGCAAAGAAAGTCTCTTTGAACTCGAATTCTAGTTCAAAGACCACTAATCAGTTGCAGTGTCGAAAACACAATCTTGATTAGGCCTCGTCGTGGCAGCAGGACTCGTCGTGGCAGCACACAATCCCAGCCATCTTCCTCCGTATCCAGCTTGGACTTGAATACCTTGAAGTTCTTACCGCAAATTATCACAATCGATCGATTCTACTTTGTTGATGAATGCACGCGTTGTCACCACTGATGAAGCGTCCAGCTGAGCATGTGGCGTTCAACAGACCAATCTTTCCATCTCCGCAGATCTCCGGTACCCTACACCTGCTGTCGAGCCCCTATATCGATGTGAAATAGGGCACGCAAGCCTTTGGTATGCGTTCCGAGGATGTATGGCTGAATCATACCTCAAGGATACGGCTTTGACGCCTCTTTGAGCAATTGTCCTTTCACAGCTAATTCTAAAGCCTTTCCATCGCATTGAGGCTACTTGAGCTCTGTTGACCTGTTCCTTGTCCATGTTTTGCTTGCGTAGTTGGATTCTTCGTGTAGTTGCTATAGACTGGAGTTACAAGGAACGCGGAAAAGGGAACTGTAGATACTATGTCTCTGAATAGATGCACATAGAGTCCAGCAACGCTTACATCACCAATCAGTTTATTATGACCACTTTGGACTTACTTCTGTGGACTTTGTCAGCTATTATACGTATAGCTAAAAAGTCATACTGAAAAAACAGCATAAAATGAGAAGATTCGACTTCTCTCCTGTGTCTAGGGGTGTCCTGCTGAGAGACAGCGCCGGCGGCAGAAGGTGGCGCAGGAAGACGCGACCGAGGCAGCCCGTCCGCTACCATAAGCTCGGACTTCTGCTGGCTCTGCCGCGGTCGTCGATGGCTGACAACGCAGTTGTGGGCCGAGACCGAACCGCAGAAAGAAGCTCTGACTTTCGATGAATCATCGCGGACGGCGATCAATAGATTCGATTCTCTGTACGCCTCATAAGCAGACAAGTTCTCTTCATGCTTCGGACCCCCTTTCTCTGGCTTGAAGCCCTCGAGCCTTCCCAGAGCGTACGCACAGCTCGGATCGCCGGTTCTATACCGAGTCTGGTCGTTCTGGACTGGTCATATGCGCCAGCCAGAGGCTGAGGCCAAACAGCATGGCAGCTGCACATATCAGCCCATCATCGGTAAGGGTTTGGTAATCGACGAATTCGTATCAGCTCGTCATACTTCGATCGACCATGGTGACGTTGTCGCGGTACCGCTGCATGACAGCCTTGTTGTGCATGATAGAATAGCCCATGGAGCAACTGACTTCATCGAATGAAGACTTATACCACTGAGCATCTTTGACAACCTCGTAGAACAGCGTTGCAAAAGTGTGTAGTTCTTGCAGCTTCTGCCAGTGCTCGGGACAAAGAACATATAGTCTAATATGGCTGTCAGAGTAGCCATCGTCAACGAAACTACCGACCTCCTTGCCTTGCGTGACTGAGAGTCGGCGGTGAGCTGGGTTGAAGCCCAGGTGTTTTCGAGAGTGCGCAGCATTGTGCCATCGTTTTACGCGTTGTCCGAAGTGAAGTATTCAATCTGATCGCACACTCCATACGAGCCAACAATTTGAGGCGAAGATCTTGGCCAGAGACGCTACTGTGCGAGCCTGTGAGCTCTCGTAGAGAAAGTAAAGCCTTGCGCGGCTGCCTACTCTTATCGCCGATGTAGTTGGCCACAAAAGCTGGAAGATTATGCTTGTTTGGAGAAGAATAGGGGGTGAAGCTGGGAGATTGCATGCTAGAGTCTGGCTGTGGGACGAAAAGCCTGCCTCTAATAGCGTTGGAACTTGCCCCTGACTATGCGTGACTGCAGGAAGAGCCATGCGGTTGGCGGCATGAAAAACGGCTTCCCATTCTGGCCACTTAACAAGGCTATACAGCACGTTATGCATGGTGATGAGGCGGTCGTCGCCTGGTTGTATGCCTCTTTGAAACGGAGCCGGCGATGTGAACACAAACATTCATGCATTTCTCGGACTTATGCAAGAGAAAGCTCATCCTCGATGCCAAAATGGCACTCTGATACAACTTCTCTTTTCGTAGTAACAACCTGAAGGTTACTTGCTGCCTTGTTCGATGCCATGACCTTCTTGTCTCATAGTCTGCTGCGCGAGTAGCCTATCGATGGCAAATTGCTGGCGTACTCGATTATGAGCGGCCCAATAGAAGGAGCAACATATGTAGTTCCGAATGTTCCGGCCACGCCTGTGGCGCTCAGGATCACGGCAGGTAAATTGGCTCTCTGCCTAATGCCTGGCGTGGCGGGCATTCGAAAGGCTATCCAAGAGCTCTTGGCGCAGAGTAATTGTGAGCACTGTACCAATGCACCTTGTAATCCTCTGGCGTGTTTCGGAGCTGCCCAATGATGCTCCTGCGCTGGCGTGATGACCCTCTTCAATGAATCGCCGAAATTAACAAGCCCGTATTCGAGGTTCGGCGGATTGCTGATTAATCACAGCGAGGGATTCAGCAACAAGCTCAATGCCGTTGAACGAAATTAGAAATCATAGCCGCGCCGCTGAAGGAACAGCGAGGGCACATGGGACGACTGACAAGCTGCAAACAATGCATCGCCCGTCGTTTCGATGAAACACACAAATAATTGTAGGGCGGGCGCATAAAGTCCCAAGAGCCAAAGATTGCGCAGGCCGCACTTTATCCAAGGCTGTGATGGGAGACTGAAACTTGAGTACGGGGCACCGGGACTATCCCGTACAAGACGCCAGCACTAAGATACCGTAAGGTGATACCATAACAAGACTTAGTCACCCAATAGTATCCACCTTTTCCGGGGTTCTCATGCTGCGCAGCTAACTATCCCCTTATATGCTGTGAGCTATACCTCCTTAAACGTTACAGGATCGCGGGGGCATCACCGGATGATATTGCTAGTTGCTACTCTTTTACGTGGAATTTGTCTATGAGAAAAGATGATTTGAATGAAGAGTTTTCAAAGCCTCTCTCTATGACCCAAAGCTTTTTTTTCTTCTTTTTTCCTCTTTTTTTCTTCTTTTTTTCTTCTTCTTCTTTTCTTTTTTTGGCAGTACAGGTTTATGCAAAAGGTCCTCGGCGGTAGTAGCACAACCGGCGCAAAGAGCCGCGGCAGGGGTGAGGCGCAGGGCTTCAAGTCAACCACAAGTCCTGATACCGCCACCGCCGGGCTTCATGTAAACGCCGAGAGAGGAATGAGCGGAGAACTTTTTCGTAGTAAATTATAAGGCTTTCGTCGAGTCGGAGGTCTCGGAGGTCCAGCCAGTTTAGGCAGGACTTGGTGATTGTTGGTTCCTTTGGTGCGACCAACTAACTTTTTTAGGTAGGTAGTTCCTTGGCATTTTACCAGACCACTACTTCCTATGGAGTTATATTATTCCTATGGAGTTATATTATAGTATCCGGAAATATATAGAGTGTTGTACCTAATATCCCCAGGGCAGTGGATCTGCGAACCTCAAACCTCCGACTCCACTGCCAAAGGAATCGGCCTGTTCTAGTGGCTTTTGTTGTTTATGCTTGAATTATGCAAAAAAAAAACACTGCCGAGTCCTGCGTACTCTCAGCTCTCATGAGAGTACATGTCATTGATTATCATGGCATCCCTCTGGGTACACAATCAAGGATACTAGTCAGTCAATCTCCACCAACTAACCTCGTCACTCTACTTGAAGCTCGATCAAGCAGAAATTGTCACTCTACTTGAAGCTCGATCAAGCAAAAATGGATTGCTGAAAGCTCCTGAACCCGTCGTTCTTGTTGGCGATGCCCATGGACACGCACGACTCAGATGCAGTTGGCAGATATCATGTGCCTTTCACGTCCCTTCATCTCGAGCTATATAAAGCATTACAAGACTATTTGTTTGCATTTTGCAGTTCGCTAGTCATACCACCTCTCTTTCTCTTTCTTTCTTTCTTTCTTTTCTTTTTTTCATTCAAGACATCATGAAGTTCGATCTCATTTCTTTTGCATTAGTCCAACAAGCTTCATGCGCTGTACTACACGGTAGATATGGAGCCATCAGATCTGAAGACTTGACCAAGGAGCCGGACTCCCAGTCATGTGTCATCCACAAGTCAGAGGCAGAGAGGGCCCTGTTTGACAAACGAGCAGCCGATAGCTCCTGCAACCGGTACCAAGCCCAGGTCCAAAAGGCTTACACGCAGTGTGCCAAACGAGCTCGCAGCGGAGCGAAAGCTGCCCAAGATGCCGGCTCGGCTAAGCTGCTCGAGTCGGTTTTTCATACCAGCGAGGACAAAGCCCGCAAGGTCATTGCAGCACACCTCAACCAGATCGCTGATGAATGTGACAAAAAGGGCAAGGGTGTTACGCCTCTCAGTTGCCTGGGGAGTGGGTGCAAGCCTGGTATTGCGGGAGTGACCATGGTTTGGAGCAACGGCCGAGGTGGAACAAATCCAATCACCCTCTGCGACATAAACGAGACGGACGAAAGTTGCGGCGGCCAAGACCTCGGCGATGTTCTCTTGCACGAGATGTCACACTCCTGGGGCAGAACCGATGACAAGTGCTATGGCATGGCAGCCATCCAAGAGATCGGCCCCAAGGCCAGCTTGGACAATGCAGATAGCTACACACGCTATGCCAAGGCTGCTGACCTGAAATGCAGCTTTGATGCTATGATGACTCCGGGGATGGGTGGTACTGATCCTCAAGGTGGCAGCTTCCCTGGAGGTGGTACTAATCCCGGGCAGCAGGTTGGTCAGGACGGTCAGGACGGCAATACCGGTCCTATCTATCCCGGGCAGCAGGTTGGTCAGGACGGTCAGGACGGTCAGGACGGCAATACCGGTCCCTTCAATCCCGGTCAGCAGGACGGTTTTGACGGCCAGGACGGCCAGGACGGCAATACCGGTCCTGAAATTCCTCCCCCAACTGGTATTACTCCCCAGCCTGGTACTCCTTCCGGGACCGGGACTCCTCCTGGGGTTGGTAAACCTCCCCAGGGTAGTCCTATTCCCTGGCCTGGTCCCGGTCAGGACGGTCAGGATGGTCAGGACGGTCAGGACGGTCAGGACGGCAATACCGGTCCTATCTATCCCGGGCAGCAGGTTGGTCAGGACGGTCAGTACGGTCAGGACGGTCAGTATGGTCAGGACGGTCAGTATGGTCAGGACGGTCAGTACGGCCAGGACGGTCAGTATGGTCAGGACGGTCAGTATGGTCAGGACGGTCAGTACGGTCAGGACGGTCAGTACGGTCAGGACGGTCAGTATGGTCAGGACGGTCAGTACGGCGTTGAAAGCCTAAAGGGTCTTGAAGATCTCCTAGGTGCTGATTTCTTGTCTGGGAGGGATAGCCAGAACAGCTAGGATGGCCTTTTCGGGCAGGACGACTTTCTCGGACCCTCATAACTTTTCCGGACGTAGCGAGTTTCTCGCGTCTGATTGCCCTTTAAAGGCGCAAATGTTGATAGTCTTTAGCTCGTTACGACTTTTCTAACGAGCTTATACATATGAAGATTCTTTTTCAGAAATTTCCCATCTACTTCTGGCAAGAAAACAAGAATATAAAACAGTACTATTTCTTACTAGCATATTCATATAACGTATATACGTAGTATATCGGCTAACTAAACGAACTACTTAATAATTTATAATGGCATAAGTTTCTTACTAAGATATAAAATATCTTAATTATAAAGTGTCACGACACATTCTGGTCACGTGCGAATAAGTAGCTATATAAGAGCGGGATCGTAGCGAAGTGCCACTGGGGGAGGACTTTCCTCCTCCAGTGATCAATAAAGTCATTATTGGGAACTACCTGCTATTGTCCAGCTACACACCAGCGACCTTCTTGCTATCTATCCTTCCACCTTCTTCGTGCTAGCCGCATTCTTTGACATAAAGAAACTCTCATACTATCTGTCTACCTCGCCCCCTTTTAGCCCTTAATCCTGCAACAGAGGCCTGCGCTCCTTCTTCACCGAGCTCCATATGTAGAGGAATGGGCCCAGAATCAGCCACGCCGCCAGTAAGTCACCGACGAGGTGGATGCGGTCACCCTCGTTGACCACGGCCATGAGCGTCATGAGCCCAATGTGCGCGACGTTGGCGTACGCCGTAAAGTCGAGAAACAGCGCGTGCTTCAACGGGTCCGCCGACACGCGCAGTCCCGCGTCTCCATCATAATCGCCCTTCACTTTCGTCGTATGTAGTCGTTGCCTAGTGATAGCTAAAATGTAAGTTATTTAAGGCGTTCGAAATTCCGATTTCGGCAGTACTCATGCTTAATAAGCTTCGGCATAGTGACATCGTTGACGATCGAGCCGAGCCAGCGGAGAATGCGGAGAATGCGGACTACTACTCAAAGCGATCACGCACTGCATTCAGAATCCAAACTTTTTGATTACTGATTATTACTGATTATTTCTGATGAAAATGGTGAACATCAGCGGCAGGACCCACCAGCTGTCCTGATTTGTCTCACGTAGTTTCCAAATTCCTGCCATCATTCCTACGAACCGCCAGCAGTCCTTGGGTAGTGACATTCTGAACACACCTTCTCCAGTTTTGGCATGACGGCATACTATTTGCACGAGTTTCCGAGATCTGATACCTCTGTTCTTCCATTTCCAACCATACGCTATTTCCAGGTGCTGGATGTCTGCGTTCCGGCTCTCTTGCCTGCCTGATATGTCTCACTCAGTGAATTGTATCGAGCCTTCACGCGCTCAATCTCAGCCAGCCAATGTTGCTTCTCACTTTCGGTCTCCAGACCCTCCACCAAGTCCCGGAAAGACTGGCCCCTAAAAAACTTATTCTCTCGGTTATAGAGCGGACGTCTCGCAACCAGCTCTTCCGATTCAGTGCCCGGAACACGAAAGACTTGTTGTAAAATGTCAATGTCGTACGGAATGGCGAACAAGTCCCTGCTGTCTTCATAGGTGAACAGGTAGTAAAACTCTCGAAAGCCCGACCACGCGATGCCGCTGAGGCACAGGCTGCAGGGCTCATGCGTGGCCAGGAAGATGCAGTCCGTCTGCGGGTCGGGGCGGTCGGCCGGGTCGGGAAAGTCTTTGGTGAAGAATTCCTGAATACAGTTGATTTCGCCGTGGAGGAGCGGCGATACCCGCTCATTGTTTGTCGCGACGGTAAGCCGCTCCAGGTCGTGTCGGGACAGGATAGCGGCCCCAAACAGCTTGGAGCCGGACGCAACGCCGTCGAGTGTCTTTGGGATGATTTCATTTTCGATAGTTTCGATAAGTGCGCGCAGAAGGTCTTTGGAGTTGGGGGACATGATGAATGATTTTTCTGCATTTATTTCCAATCTGTGAATAGTTGGGCATAGGTAAACAGGCGCTTATCATGCTGGAAAACGGCGAGCACCGCCGAAGGGTTTGCATATAAGCGGCGGCTTCCGGCTGCAGCCACGGAATCTTGATGACCGGCGGGAGATGGCCGAAATTCAACAGAGGCAAACTATTTTGAACTAGTTAATGTACAAAATCATATTTTCTCGAGAAAAACACCGAGAAAACTAATCGTCTTGGGATCTTTGCCTTCCTTCGCCGTTTGTAAGATGACTAAGCCATGACCAGGCTGAAAACTTGTGGTCACCATGTCTAGCTCACATCCAAATCTATGCCATCGAGATTGATTCTGCGATAGCACATATCATGTCTGGTGATGGCTCCTTTATCAGCTAGAACTTGTCTCCCGAAAAAGCAATGCACTACATTCGACTCCTTCGACCGCCCAAGGTCGCTCGACAGGCCGGGCTTCGGCTTCATCTCGAACTGCTTTTCACCATCACCACTGACCTCGGCGACTCATTTCTCCAACCAGATGTGCCACTTAATCTGCAAATTATAGCAGAAGCACATGAGTCCCCGAATCCGATAACAATGAATCTGGTCAAGAAGGGTCAAGTTATATGGCAATCTGGCATGCGGGTTGCGAAACCAAGGATTGCGATACCGAGGCCGCTGCAAGCTGCGCTGGGATCTGGATCTAAGATCAACATCTGCATCTTTGCAAGCAAAGAGATGTCTGCAGATGGCGGACACAGTATACTTTCACACACAGAGCAAGGCCAAGGCCAGGGGCAAATCATGCCGGTTTGGGTTGCACTGAGCAGCTCAAATCAAGGCGTGGAAGTGTCAACGCGGAGAATTTTGCTAGACGACGCGGGGCCTGGCAAGTATCTTGTCCAAGTTGAAGAGGAGATTGGTGAAAGCATAGCTCGACATATCTGGGACGCTGGCGTGCTCGCCATGTGCTCCATTGCCGGCGCCTATCTTTGCCCCGATCTCGAATGCAGCCAGAAGACGCTCCCCAGCGCCATCAGGGCCACCCTCTCGTCAAAAAGCTCATTCAATATTCTTGAGCTCGGATGTGGTGTCGGAATATTTGGACTTGGACTTGCCACAATGTTTCCGCAAATGCAGAAAGAGGGCTTGGAAAAATGCACAATCATGATGACGGATCTGGACGAGGCTGAGGAGAGGGCTAGGTCAAACATGCAGCGCATAGCTACTAGCATAGCGAGCCACGACCTCTCGCTACTCTACGAAAACCTTGATTGGGAAGATGGAAGAAGAGGAAAGTTTGGCCACCAAGTTGCATCTCGCCATTGGGATCTCGTCATTATAAGCGACTGCACCTACAACGTCGACATGCTGCCGGCACTCGTGGAGACTCTGAGTGCTATCGAGAACTCAAGTAGATCCAAGCAAAAGAGCGGAGCGACTGAGACAAAAGTATTTCTAGCCACGAAGCCGCGGCATGCATCGGAGCGAGCTTTCTTTGACCTGATGGCGGACAGCCAGTGGTGTGTCCAAGACAGCCAAATATTAAACTTGCCTGTGTTAGGTCATGAGGAAGAGTCTGTAGAGCTCTATCTGTTTCAAAAAAGACGACTACCGGGCACATGATACCGTTCTCATCGACGATGAACATTCATGCCATTTTGTCTATTCACTGTGCGCAAAAGAATGGTGCACGTGTTGGATGTATGTACTAGTCTATGCGATGACGAGACTTGTGTGTAAGCGTGAAACCTCTCAGCAGTGAGCAGGGTTGTCGGGGTACACGTTGCCAGTGTTGCAGGTGCTGGGGGGAGAGAACAGAGGAGCAGCTTCGATCCATGTTAGTATAGCAGACTCAATTCGCGAGGCCGCGGTGAAGACAAACTCACTGTTTACACCGTAGTTCGTGGGAGGGTCACGGACGATGGAGTAGCGGCCACCAGGAGTGAGCCTGTTTTCACAGTCAATCTGGGCTTGGCCCCCGCTGCGGCTGGCAGAGCCGGTCCAGATATCGATGTGAGGCTGGCCGCGCTTCCAGTCGGAGTCTATCATACAGCCCGATTAGCTACGCCCCTCCAGAGACAGACACTTGGAGCATGGCATCACTTACCGCACTGGGCGCAATAGTCCTCAACGCGACCGTACTTGGTGAGGAAAGGCAGGTAGACAATCTCACACTGGTTTAGCTCGCCGGGAGCGGTAGCGATGGTGACGGGGTCGTCGTAGGTACCGATACCTGGAGATCTGTTAGCATCACGGAGTAGAAATCGACCGTCGGCGAGCTTTCGCTCTGTTGTACTCACCACCGGCTTTATAGCCGCGACCGCAGTCGCTGGAGATGGCAGGACCGGGAGGGTCGTTGTCGGGGTAGCCGTAGAAGGTGACCTCGTAGTTGCCCGGAGTAGAGCAGGCAGAGGTGAAGCCAGCCAGAGCGGCGGCGACAAAAGCGGTGGCAGTGCTTCTCATGGTAAAGTCTTGATGATATGGATCCCCGTGCAAAGAACTTGACTGATGAGAAAGACAGACCTTCAGCAAGATGGGAGACTTGGCGTCTATTTATACTCTGGTGTTGACGGCATTGCTCGCCGTTGAACATGGATCCTCCCAACCACTTGAAATTCAACTGGCATCACCATATGCTTCAAGCAGAAAATGAAACCAAATGGCCGAAGGCGTCGGCATTTTCATACCCATTGCTGCCTTGTTCCGTGCACGACAGCGAGAAAGCGACGACACTCTGTATCCACCTCCAGATGCTACGCTGACATGGCGGGTCGTCTAAGCATCATCAAAGGGCCAGCTGGCCGGGTCTGACGTTCAATGGGTGTGTCGTGCTATTCGTGGGAATAATCCTTACCGTAAAGGGAACCAAAAACTAAATTATCAAGGGCCACAAAAACAGGAATAGTTGCCGCCAACAGTTCCGCCCCGAGATTCCGGCAATAGCGGGAGTGTAAGCGACGCCCCGATCCGCGTCATCTTTGTTTCGATGCAGCTGACCAGCCTCACCGGCAAGGCGAGGGGTGCTCCAATATTACTGCAGTCATATAGCTAGATTGACGAAGCCAGCGAGAGACTGAGTTCCAGAAAGGCAGCCACAAAGACAAAACAGGCGACATCATGTCGCCGGGAACATGCTTGCCAAGCAGAGGTGCGCAGCGGCTACCTGTCTTGTCCCCCACTGGCCGGTGCTTATGGCAGTGAGAAATGCCGCCAATGAGAGGCTAGTTGCTTCGCTGAATTGGTTTGGGCTGTCGATGGCGCATAATTCGCCATAGGCAAGGACGGTCGGTCTATCGGCGCTTATAGTCAACACTGCAACGCACATCAATGTTTAACAGCTACCGACGTTTGCTCGCTTCTCACATGATTAGTGAATTAAACAAGCCGAGGAGACGGGATAAATGCGAGACTAGAAAGGCTTCAATGCTGCTCGGTGCTAGGAACTCTTCTTACCGATCGGCGACGGGACCAAGACGCCAGACTCCTCACAGTCCGCTTGTTCTTCAAGACCAAGGTGCTTAGACACAGTATGGTAAGCATCCTCGAACATGCAACGTTTATAATTTAGGGTCGGGTTCAATTCGACCTCGTACTTGTGATCGACCTATCGCTGTATGTGACCCTCGATCTATATCATTGTATATCATTGTATATCATTGAATCCGGAGCCGAAATGCCTCCCACCTCCACCGACGGCTTACTCTCGGCCCACTCTCTTTCCCGGCTCCCAGACAGAAAGTGCGCCTCTTCTCTCTACCAGATACAATGATTTGCGACGGTCGAGGTCGATGGATGGTTCAGAGCGAAACTTTTCTCGCAGAAAAGCGGCCAGACATTGTTCTTGGACTACTCAGACACCCTGTTGACCACCTCTTCGACTATGTCGGCCACCTTATCTGGCATGCTGAGAAACGGGCTGTGCGAGGCGGCGATGCTGTACCGCTTGACTGATACACCATCGCTCTCCACCCGGTCAATCATCATGTCTTGAAAGGCGAGCGGCACCATCTGATCATACTCGCAGAGAATATAAGTCAATGGGATAGTGCGCCATGCCACTCTTTCCACACTGAGCGGCGTTTCATGGGCTACCGTACCATGCGCCACGCGCAGCGATTCAGCCCACGCAGCTTCCTGAGGCTCGACGTCACTGTAAAAGCGCTCGATGGGCTCACGACACACCACGATGCCATCCCTGTCAATGAGGTGAGGGGGCCGAGATCCGCCGGCAAGTTCCAACAGAGCCTCGCCTTCCCGGGGCAGAAAGGCGCACATGAAGACCAGATCCGTGACACCACCCTGTGTCGAGCCCCGTGGCACAGCAAAGTCGGCAAGGGCACCGCTGGAGACCATGCCACCCCAGGAGTGAGCGACGACGGTCAAGTGCGTTCCGGCGGCCGTTTCTTTTGCAACGATGGATCGGATAAAGGCGATGTCGTCCTGCAGTGTCGTGTTGGGGGGGACGACATTGTTGTTTGTCGGGAGCGTCTCGCAGATTGTGCGGATCCCGCGAGACTCGATTGCCGCCATGAGCTTAGAATAGTGACTGGGTACGTGCCAGGCACCGGTGACTACCAGAACAGCTCTCGGTTGGGGCATCGTACTTGCAGCTTTTGTCAGGCTGATGATGGAGTGCAAGGGCCCCTGCTCGTTCGTGACAGCGTGCTCGGCTGGGGGGTTGTCTTTTGAGACTGCATTTCAGCCGAGCAGAGAACAACGAGGTTCCCCCTCCCCTCCATCTATATTTCAACAGAAAGTGGGCAGCTGGGTATTGTCGCCTAATCACCCGCACGGGGCTGAGGCTGACTACTCCTCGTGACACAAGACGAGATGCCCAGCGGCGCCCAAAGTCCACTGCGTCATCGTACTGATACTGATGTGCATCTCAGACAGGTTTACATGGGTACCTGACCTAGCGTAGATAAATTGAGCAAGCTGGACCGGCCGGCAATCTGCCGAATATTGGCAAGGCTCCCGCCGAGCTGGAGAATATTCAGCTAGTATGGATGAAAGGGCCCCTGTTTTGAGCTGCCTCGGGCCGCGAACAAGTTATGCCTTGCGTTTCAAGAGGGTGTGATATATACGAAATTACGAAGTTACGAAGTAAGGGCAGAATTTTTGCTATTACGCGATGCCCTTGACAATGAGCCAGCCCCAGCGTAGCCGCCGGAATTCGGGAACAAATTTATCTGAACTTGCCCTGTAAATTTTTGAAGTGGCGCATGCTGCGACCCATATCTGCACCTTGCTTGTTCATATTACTGAGTAATATTAGTTAACCCTTCTCCCTT
Source organism: Beauveria caledonica (assembly GCA_030777785.1). Lineage (NCBI taxonomy): Eukaryota > Fungi > Ascomycota > Sordariomycetes > Hypocreales > Cordycipitaceae > Beauveria > Beauveria caledonica. The sequence continues at coordinate 110,862 of JAPFSE010000121.1, read as the reverse complement.
GTCCCTGACATACCCCGCATGTCTGGGGGCCATGTTCAGCCCATGCCGTGCCCGTGCCGAGAGACTGTTCCCTGTCTCATCAAGAGTCTGACCGCTGAAGCCATTATTATTATTATTACAGAGGCCGTAATTCATTGACAAATCACCTAGCCCAGCAACCCAGTCAGGTGAGATCCCGCTTCATACTCTACCCAGTACTTATCCTTTGGGTGCGGAGAGGGCTCCAGGCGGATCCCTTACCCACCAACAAGAATATACATCAATAGCGTTACGCGGAGAGTTGGCGGATAGTTCGATAACAATCCGCTTTGTCTGCACTGATGTATATTTGTGGACGCAGATACCACGTTAGGGCTATGAGATGCCACTGACAATCAAATACTGGGATTCACTTGACTAGCTAGGTGGCTAGCCAACTAAATAGTTTGTTCCTGGCTACCATCCTTGCAATTGACTGTCCATGCACCCAAAGGGACCCAGAATCAAGACTAACAAGTGAGACTAGCATTGTTCAGCCAGCCCCGGTGCCGGGGTTCGTGAGACTCAAAACCGGGTTCCGCCACAAGTTACCAGTACGTTTAAGGTGTAGTCTGATACAGATCACCGCGGCCCGCAGTGGCGGAACTTGTTAGTGTCGACTTGGCTCAAGGCAAAGAAGAGACGCTGCGGATATGGGCAGTTAGCCATTGGCCATGTTCAACGTCTTGTTCCTCACTTGTGACTAGTGTTGGGTACTGGTATAGACTCAGAGCCGACTGTCACGAAAAGCAGACAAAATGACACCGCCATGTATACCATGTAAAGTGAAGACCGGGTTGTGGGCTCCCGATCGTCATCGGCTCCGACGGAGGACAGCCATTCAGGGCAGCAAGGCAGCCCCTGGCATGGCCGCCCCAACCCGACGCTCCAGCCGTGTGGATTGACCGATCTCGATCAGTGGGATAGGTAGGGGAGAGGAGAGAAAAAGCCTGCTTCTCGCTTGTGAGTGCGCAATTCTTGCGCCCTAACTATAATCCTGCCTCTCAATAATAACAAGGGCCCGTCGCGTTGCCTCACCCCACGCTGGCAGCCTTTGAAGAGTGCGCTCCCGTGCGCCGGACCGGAATGTGACCACCGCTCTTACTTGGTCAAAGTCCTTTAGAGCGATACTTGCCGGTGCCTCACCATGCTGGTCCGATACTGGGCCTTTTTGCTGGCATGCAACACTCAGCTATGCATGGCGGCATCGCACCATCCACGAGCAGAAAGCGCGTTGCAAGAATTGTCGTCAGTCCCATCTTGTGCCGTACGTATCCAACAGGGCGTGTGAACTTGGACCGAGCTGCAACTCAAAGTTGAGAGCGCGGTAGTACGACCAATGGGCTGATCTTGTGTCTGTAGCTTCCATGCGTCATGTCCGCAGTATCCGAATCGACATGCTCTCCGACAGACGTGCAGTGCATCTGCCTCAACCATGACTTGCAAAAGAGCGCAGTTGCGTGCATATTAAAGTCGTGCTCGCTTTCAGACGCGCTCCATACGAAAAATGCCACAATGACGGCGTGCGGCGCCCCGGTCAGGAACAAGAGTCGGCAGTACTACACAATGTCCATCCTTCTCGGTGTTCTTGCCGTCTGTCTTGTGCTCGTGCGCGTCGCATTCAAGCAGTTTTGGAGCTCCCGCCAAGCCCTGGGCCCAGATGACAAGATCATCCTGCTGACCGTCGTCCTTCGCATCTCGGGCACCGTCCTCAATGTCAAGGGTCTCGCCGATCACGGCCTGGGCCAGGACGTGTGGACCATGTCGATGCGCGAGCTCAGCACCTTTGTCATGTGGCTGTACATAATGGAAGTCTTGTACTTGGCGGAGCTCTCTCTTCTGAAGCTAAGTCTATCGGCATTTTATCTGAGCGTCTTTCCCGGTGTAGCCATTCGGCGTCTGCTGTGGGGAGTCTGCATCACAAATATGCTGTTTGGGGTTGTCTTTGTTGTCACGGCCATTTTTCAGTGCTCGCCAATTCATTACTGGTGGACGCAGTATGGAGAGAACCCGGGACAGGGTCACTGCATAAACATTAATGCCATGGGCTGGTCAAACGCCACAATCAGTGTCTTGATTGATATTTTGATGATAGCTATCCCTCTTAGCCAAATCTCCAAGTTGCAATTGCACTGGAGAAAGAGGATTGGGGTCGTCATCATGTTTTTGACTGGGGCCTTGTGAGTTTCGCCATGAAGAAGATGCCATGACTCTGATTCTGATTGTTCGCTACAGTGTCACGGTTGTTTCCATCCTCAGGCTTCGATCTTTGGTTGGCTTTGCCAACTCGAATAACCCGACGTGGGATCAATGGGAGGTTGCCTACTGGTCGACAATCGAGGTCAATATTGGAATGATATGTACATGTCTCCCGTCGTTGCGACTGCTGCTGTTACGCCTGTTTCCCGGGCTGCTGGGCAACACTATAGCGTCGGGACAGGATGTCTCGTACGTTCATGGGTCGCGTGGCCAGACTGTTCTCGGTTCAGAAGCATCTCTGGAAAGCCACGGAAACGAATTGGCCGACGTAGAGCACACAAAGGGTAGCGATTGGCAGTCAAACATGACCAAGTCCAACGACGTGCTGGTGAAATCAGAGGATCAAGGTGCACGGCCCTAGGGATTTCACTGAGGTGAGCTATACTTCACAATATACCCTTGCTTTCTTGCATAGGCAAAGATGTTTATTTGATACGATCCAATTCAATTTGAACTTGGATGCCGTCTGTGTTTTCTTCTTCTTTTTTTTTTCCTTCCCCTGAATTACCTTTCATCCCACCGATTTTCATTTTCACGGCATGCTCGGCCTCATTGAACTGCGTCACGTAGCTGCCAGTTGCCATTGATTGTAACCATCTCATCTGTACTGATAGAGGAGCGCTAGCTAATAAAGGAAAGTAATAAATCAAGGAAAGGCGACAACTCGGCAATTTCGATGCCGAATTCATCGTGCACGACACTACTGATCACCTAGTGGGCTGGCAAGCGTCATCTCACAGCCTTGTCCAATTAAATCTGTTGCTCAATGTTTCCCCGCCTCAAGGATACAACGTTGCTCGTGCGGGTTTGTCGATCAGGACCACAACCCGCCAGGAGAATGAGTGATGGGCTGGATGTAGTTACGGTCCAAACCGTGAGTTTTGCTGCGCTAGGATCTCTGCATAGGCAAGGAGACGGCAAATATGGACCACTATTACGAGGATAAGGCATGAAAATAATGAACCAAGAAAGATGAATTGAAACAGGGCGATGCTTCTTTATTATCCACTTGCTAGGCAAAAGGTTCAGCGTCACGTTCACTGCAGTGCTGCCCCGAATCAAGTATAAAACCCTATAGTATGGCTTTGCTCGTTGTACCTGGTAACAAACAGCATTTGATCTCAGCAAGTACTTCTTCAAACGCAGTCAGAATGAGACACAGATCAATCAGCACCCGGTCGTGGGCTGGCTGCATTGCCATTACGCTCACTACTGCCTCTCTTGGGCAGGCTTACGCGATGAGCCGAGGCCAAGCTGTATGCTGCTTCTGATAGCCGCGAGCGACTCTAACCGCTGATTCAGTAATTAGAGCAAATTGCCAACGCTGGGGTGGAACTCGTGGAACGCATACCATTGTGACATCAATGCCGAGCAGTTTCTCGAGGCTGCTCAAGCCATTGTGGATCGCGGCCTCCGCGATGCCGGCTACAACTATGTGAACAGTATGTTCCTAATACTTATTATACAAGCGTCGGTTCTAATCAAGTTCGACAGTCGACGACTGCTGGCAGGCAAAAGATGGTAGAATTGACGGGCATATTGCAGTCAACAGAGATAAATTCCCCGACGGCATTGATGGGCTTGCCAAGAAAATTCACGACTTGAAGTTGAAGATTGGAATCTATAGCAGTGAGGATCAAGTCAGAAAAAGAATTCTACTCGAGCCATGACTAACAATATGCAGCCGCAGGAACCACCACATGCGCGGGCTATCCCGCGAGCTTGGAACACGAGGACATCGATGCCGCCGACTGGGCATCCTGGGGGATTGACTACCTCAAGTACGATAACTGTAATATTCCGTCTAGCTGGCAGGATCAATACGTCGCTTGCGATCCAGCATCGACCCAACTCGGCGCAAATGGAACCTGCAACTCCAAGGATGAGCCTCGCCTCGCAAGCGCCGGCTATGACTGGCACACATCCAAGTCGTACGAAAGGTTCAAACGCATGCGGGATGCCCTTGCAAAGCAGAAGCGCGAAATCGTCTACAACATGTGCATTTGGGGCACCGCGGATGTATTCTCGTGGGGCAAGGACTTGGCCGCCAGCTGGAGAATGAGCGAAGATATACGCAGCAACTGGAACAGCATCAAATCCATCATCAACCAGAATTCGTTCAAAATGCACTCGACAGACTTTTACGGACACGGCGACGCAGACATGCTCGAGGTTGGAAACGGCCTCTCGCCCGCCGAGACGCGCACGCATTTTGCGCTGTGGGCGGCCATGAAGTCGCCCTTGCTCATTGGCTCCAATGTCAAGAACTTGACGCAGGAGGATGTCAATGTCCTCAAGAACAGCTATCTGCTGGCATTCAATCAGGACGACCAGTACGGAGAACCAGCGCAGCCATACAAATGGGGCGTCAACCCCCAGTGGACGTATGATCCAGCCAACCCTGCCGAATTTTGGGCTGGAGCGTCAAGGATGGGACATCTTGTGCTGATGATGAATGTGAGAAATGACAAAACGACAAAGACTGCCATATGGAACGAGGTGCCTGGGCTGCAAAGTGAAAAGTATCACGTCACGGATGTCTGGACCGGAGAGGATCTTGGCTGCTTGAGCAGCTATTCTGTTGCTGTGGATGCTCACGATACTGCGGCCATATTGGTTGGGAAACAGTGCTAATCCGGTCAAAGTAGAAGTAATCCCATATTTCTCCCGAGATCCGGTCTATGTCCATACTCTGAGACTGCTCGAGTGCAACAATAGTCGGAACGGCTCGTCTCAGTCATGTAACCGTTATTCAGGGAATGTGCTCTCCGCCGCAGTCTGCCCTGCCTTCCAATGATACTTTGACGCCACATGCTCTGGCTTCGGATGCTTCTGGCCGGCTTCGTTGTAAAAGTTCTCACGATACGTCCCGGCCGGGAATGCGTAGTCATCCCAAAACAACCCGCGCTTTCTCAGCTCGGGAAGAAGCAAGTCGATGATGTCCTGGAACGTTTGCGGGAACAATGCATATGCCTGGGATATTCAAGTTAGAGATCAAAGGCCAACCCCAAGATTAATCTCACGAAAGAACCCACCAAGTTGAATCCATCAACATCAGCCTCCCGTACCCAGGTTTCGAGACTGTCGGCAACTTGCGCCGGTGTTCCGACAAAGAGCGGTCCGTTGCCACCCAGGCTGACATGCTCAGCCACTGTTTGCTTTGTCCATTTTGAGTTTGCGGGCGAGAATCGCGCATAAGCCTGGACAGTTGACCTGGAAAATCAGTTAGCAGATACCAGTTGACAGTTTGCCTGTTGTTGTGAAAGCAAACCACTCACCTCACTGCATTGCTCTCGACTTCACGCAACTCTTCGTCGTCGCCATAGGCACTGAGATCGATTCCCGTCCAGCCTCCAAAAAGCGAGAGCGCACCGTCAAGGGAGGCATATTTCTTATAGTCGTTGTACTTGGCACGTGCTTCGTCTTCTGTTTTGCCCAGGATTGGCGTGACAAGGGCGAGGACTTTGATGCTTCGCGGGTCTCTGCCAAAAACCTCCTGCGCGGTTTGCCGTATCTCTGCGATATTCTTCTTGCACGCTTCGGGGGCGTGAGCAGAGGTGAAGATCGCTTCCGCATGTTGGGCAGCAAATAGTTTACCCGATTTCGATGCACCGGCTTGCAAGAGCAGCGGCGTTCGCTGTGGACTGGGATGGACAATATGCGGACCGGGAACGGTATAGTACTTCCCTTGATGATTGATCTGGCGGACAAGATCTGGATTAGTATAGACGCCACGCTCGCGATCAAGCGTCACGGCATCGTCGCGCCAGGAAGCCTGGAACAATTTGTACATGACTTTCATGTATTCCTCCGCTTGGGCGTATCGCTCGTCATGCTGCAGTCGTCAGTATGCTTTGCCGTTGCGCAGCGGGAGCGATGAGCCTACATCTAGTTGCTCGTTGCGTCCCAGGTTCTTAGCAGCCGAGTCCAAGTAGCTTGTAACAATCTGTTGTGACGTGAGCATGAAACCCAAATGCATCTCCATTTCCTGCCGTACGTACGTTCCAGCCCAACCTTCGAAAAGCCCGTTAGTCAACAAGCCGACAAGTTTCCGGAGACGCCGCACGTACCGCCCCTTTGTCAAGTGATCAATAGTAGATATTCTTCTAGCCAGGTGGTATGGCTGCTCGTACGTGGTGGAAATGGTGACGCCAAAGCCAATGCTTTTTGTCGCAGCAGCCATCGCGGGAACAACTGCAAGTGGCTCCGTCACTGGCCACTGCGCGCCCGAGACGATTGCTGGCTCCAAAGACTTTTCATACACATCGTAGCCGCCTGAACAAATTAGATAGACAATCTCGCAACGTCTTATCAAGCTTACCCAGTACATCCGCAATGAAAATCCCATGAAACTTGGCCGACTCGAGTAGCTTGGCCAGCTCAACCCAGTGTGCTGTTTCGTCGAATTTCCACGACTTATCATCTGGATGGCGCCACAAGCCTGGAGATTGATGGCCGCTACCTGGGGTGGAATTAGACGACTTGGTACAAAACGTGAATATCAGGACCTACACATCATCACAAAGGCGTTGAGGATGAGCGACTTCTTGCCCTTGGCAGTGACTTCTTCAGCCATCGTTTCGGTGGTGTTCGAGGTCTTTCACTCCAATTTGGTCTTTGAATTGCAACACTTGAAGCTCATGCATTGGGAAGAACACTCGCTCCGTGAAATAGAAGCTCGGCACGGTCGTCTGGTGTCTGGTGCAGTAGCCTCCGCTTTAGCGTTCCGAGCACACAATGACGCGATAGTGGCGACGGAATGGCGTCGCCCACGGAACGGACATGAACATGGCCGTTGCTTCACTCATATTTCCAAGTATATCCGAATGTGGGGTATAATCAGGTCCGCAGATTTGCATTTATGCTGGAAGCAAGGCTGTATGCGATGGCGCAATTTGAACCACCACTTACGAAGAGGAGGCTGCACACAAGCACATCCGATTTCGGGTGCAAGGCCAAGATAACAGACGAAACAGACGAACAGACACGGAGACTAGATGGAAAAACGGCCAGATTAGGATATCCACTGCAGATGTAGTGTGCTACATGCTCGCGCATTACAGCACTCTTATCTTTTCTATGCCAGATGCCACTCTACCCAAAAAGTCGGGCAGAAATAGTCCTCGTATCAAATAACCAAAAATGCAAAAATTAATTGGACACGTCTACGGCCGTTTTGATCTCGCCACCATCGCTTGTGCTTTGCTCAGAGTCGTCGCCGTCGCCGGGCTTTGCGACCCCAAACTCGCGCAACACCAGCCACGCGGGAATAATCGCAGCAGCCCAAAGACCAAAGTTCAGGTAGATGCTTCCGACTTGTGCCATGATCTCAACGGATCCCAAACCGTAGCTTACTGCCTGCCAAGCAGATTCAGTCCCGCGTAGCAAGGCAGAGTAACGGATCACCTGTTCCTGGGACTCGGCCAGATTTTGAATGATGAAGTACCTATAGGCCGGACATCAGCGGGAGTAATACAGTCTGAGCGTGGGATACTCACAGGAACATGTAGTTCAACTGGAAGCCGAGGAGCAAGAAAAGGTATACAGCGAACCCGGATCCAAAGCCAGGGCTCGTCCAGTCGTATGTGGGCTGTGTGCGACGATATCGTGTAGACATGACTGTCGCCCAAGTCCACCATGCTCCTTGCAAAGTGACAATCAGCCAGAACGAAGACCTAGCCCTGATTTTGAGCGGAATGTTTGTTCTGTCAAGCCAGTACTGTTGAACCGTAATTGTAAGTACGTTGCCGAATGGCGCTTCGAGACGCAACTTACCCCAAGGACATTGCCCCCAATTGCGGCCACAATACCTGACAGAAATGATCCCAAAGCACGGGCACGAACAGAGAACCACACTAAAGCAGATATTTGTCAGATGTTTGTTTCGCTTTCGCCTTTCGGCGGCTGGAGCAGAGATGGTCCGACTTACACGAAAGATACGTGAAGAACACGGCCTCGGCAAACACGGCTTGCCCAATAAACAACAGCACTAGCAGGAACTTGCGAGAGAAGAACAATCTGATGGTCGCCTTGATCTCGAGCCAAGGGTTGTTGAATATGCCCAGTTCCACCTTCTTACCATCCTGGCGCTGCACCTTGGCAGGCGGCGTCAGGAAGAGCGCGCCCACGGGAGCAAGGCACTGAAGAGCAATGAAGACGAGATATACCGAATCAGACACCTTTCCGGCCTCATTGCGATTGACATTCAAACCCAAGTTGATGGCACCGCCCAGAATCTGGCCACTGACTCGGTACGTCAGCCAGTATCCGAGCGCCTTGCCTTTGTTCCAGGGCTCCGGATAGGCAATCGCAATGGCCGCCTCTGCCATCCAGAATACACCGGCGGAGATGCCGCACAAGGCAGCACCAAGAATGACGAGCCACTCTATCCCGAAACGGTTATTTGTGTATAAGCCTGCGGCATACGGTGCGTAGCCGAGCCTGGGGCATATTGTCAGCGGCCGGCGGATTGGTGTTGCAGCTGTTGCCCATGGCGTATACGTACGTGCCGAAGATCAAAGCGCCCTTTATACCAATCAACCGGACCAGGGCACTGGAAAAGAGACAAGAAACAACCATGAGACAGAATGTCAATGCATTTGCCGTGTTGACCAAGTATGGCTTTTGTGCTCCTCCAGCGCCGAGGGAGTTCATAGCTCCCCATATTCCTGGCGCAGCAAAATTGCATAGACCAAGGATGGTGATATTAAAGAATGTTGATCGATACCATTTTACTGTGATGAGTCAGATACCTGTTCATAGACCAACCTTGAACATGTCAACACGTACCTGGTGCAGCCTCGGACGCCATTTTTGCACGAGCCTGAGAGCGCGTATGGTGCAGGTAGTGGGCAGTAATACGCAAATTCCGGTGTATCGCCAAAGCTTTTCAACGTAGTATTTGGACGAGCTTGAATTGGATCATCATTTGACCCATGTGCAAAGGCAGGAGGCTGCCGTTTCTTTAACTGTACGCTACTTAGCTCAGTCCTCCGCTCTGCGGCATTGCCTCGAGCACGTCATTTCAAGGAATTGAAACAACATACGCCAAGCTCTTGAGCCTATTTAAGAGCTTATCCATGAATGTTTCGACTGAAAGAGCTCATACAGGGTCAAAGTTGCAAAATAATGATATATTCCGGCTTCGGCTTGACCCCCACACTTGGCCAGCACTCCGGCATTTGAGACGGCCGCTGCTCTGGACTACCAGCCCATTCGTCTGATGTCTAGCAAACAATAGTACACTTTTCTCTAATCTATGGGATGCTCCACCAGCTTTCGTGCACATCCTTCAAGTCAATCTCCTCCGGATTCCGCAGGTACGAGGTTATGTCCGCGTCGGGGTCTGCCTCCCTCTTTGTAGATCCGTTGCCCAGGTACCAATGGAAGCGATTTCCCGAGCCAGACAAATACTGGTAATTCCAATCCTCCCAGCGAGGATCACGCCGCACAATAGTGAGATGCGCAGCGCTGCCCGGCCAGATGCCGTGCACTCTAGCCCCGGGCTTGCCACCATTGTACCACGAGCTGCAGTTGTCCGTAAAAACTGTCGTCTTGAAGAAGGCCTCGGCGAACTCGTTGAAGTCGTCGGCCGCCTTGGAGTCGGCATCGACAGACTTGATGCCTTCCCTAGACACTTTTCGGAGCAGCTTTGCAAAGTACGCCAGCTGGCTCTCGACACTCTGGGGCACGGTGCCGGACGGGCCGGTGCCAAACGGCCCGTGGACAAACAATAGATTCGGGAAGCCAGGCGTGGCCACTCCCATGTATGTATACGGAAAGGCCTGTTGTCCCTCGGGGGCCCAGACATCGGCCAGTGTTCTCCCGTCGGCCTTGATTGGGAAGCGAGGCACCAGATCCGTCTTGGAGCCGGTGGCACAGAATATGGCATCCACTTCTCTGTGAATGCCATCTTCCGTCTCGATGCCCGTGGCAGTGATTCTGCGAATTGGTGTGCGTATATAATCCACATTGTCCTCCGTGATGGCTTCCAGATAGCCAGGGCCGGGGGTCAGACGTCGACAGTTGGGGGAAAAGTCCGGAACCATGTGCTCAATCATGGTCGGCTTTTTGGATAATCTCTTCCGCATCACTTGGATGAAATTCGTCTTCAGGTTCACATTTCTCGCGTTGCCACGAAGAACTCCGGGGAAACCCCGCCAGTATTTGTCCTCGAGGTTTTTCCTGTATTCCGTGTATGTCGTCGGATCCTCAAAGGTATTCTGCAGCTCGTTTCCAATAGGTTGGGGACCAGCCGTTCTTTCATCTCCTGCCCACGAGGTTGCAATCCACGTTTTGTTTCTGGCGTAGTGATCCAAGCGAGCCACAGTCTTCTGTAGAGTAGTAACAACCTGAATACCGCTAGCCCCATTTCCAATGACGGCGATTCTTTTCCCATCCGGGTTGAAGTCAGGGTCCCAGTTCGAGGTGTGCCTCAGTGTTCCTTGGAATTTCTCAATGCCAGGATACGTTGGTAGCTTCCAATCGTTGAACCGACCAATGCATGTCAGCACAAAGTCGTAATGCAGCGTTTTGACCTCGTTGATTGTCAAGTCTCTGGCCGTAACGTGCCATTTTCCAGCATCGGAATCCCATGCCGCCCCTTCCACCATATGCTCAAATTTGGCATACTGGTACACATTGTACTTTTTAGCCACAGACTGCCAATATTCGCGAATCTCATGTCCGGGTGCAAACTCATCGGACCAATCTTTTTTGGGCTCAAACGTCGACTGATAGACATGCGATGGAATATCACATCTTACACCAGGATATACATTCTCGAGCCATGTTCCTCCCTATACAAGTAGTGAGCGTGGCGAATTTAGAGCAAACATTGTAGCCGGCTCACAAAATCATGATTCTTCTCGTAAATGGTTAATTGAATTCCGGGCACTTTCGTCGGTAAAAGGACACCAGCAAGGATGCCCGCCAGGCCCCCTCCAATGACGGCAACTTTGAGCGGCCGCGGCTCATCAATATACCTGTCCACAATCTCCAGGGGCGTTGTCTGCTTTGGAGCCGGTGATGCAGCGGACGTGTCTTTTCTCTGATTAGTTCTCCCCTCCTCGCTCAGTGTATCCCCAGAAGCCGATAGGCTCGGCAGAATGGGAATACCATTGCCATTTTCGGCATGCTCGTCAATATGCGCGTCCATCAACGCGGGACGCGAGTCAATCAATACCCCCATTCTGAGATATAATCAAGATCTTGGCTTTTTTGTCTCTCGAATATGAAATTTGTATTGAATCTTTGGATGAGCGTAAATGGGTGCGAGGTTGGATTGACATGTAGCAAATAGCTGACGGAATCACATCATCGAAGCACGTAACCACCCCGCAAGAGTGAGCAACGCTATGGATTTTGCTTGGCCCAGAGTCCGAACGCAAAATGCCAATAACAACTGTCGGTCGCGGTTCACGGGCGGGCTTACTTATAGCTCGCACATGCTTGTGTAATCGCGTCTGCTTTGCAAGTTTCTATTTATAACTGCGTGTTCTTTTAGAAAAGGGACACATTTACTAAATAAATTAATCCTGCACTTTCATACTCAAGGGAAGAAACTTGTATATGTAATGAATCCGGCAGCACATGACTCACCAGAACTGCATGCGGGCGCCGCATCGAGGCGTTCTAGGGGCTCATCACACTGTATTTCGAACCATGCCATTCCGTGTCGTAGTCCATCAGATCCGCGAAATTGATGTAACGGCAAGCCATGATTTATTAGCTGGAAATACTTACTCTAGTAGCCAAAGCAGGCTATTGGATCTTTACAATATTGAGCACTCAAAGTCTCGCCACTGTCGTCATATTCTTTCACGTCCCTCGGAGGATGCTTCACGTCTTATGTGAATGTGAGACAATGCCGCCCAATTCAAATACACCAAGCTAGATACTATTCAGATTATCAATAATGAATCATCAAAAAAACCTGCTGTACCTAGAGTGAACAGTGAGTTCAACGCAGCCTTGATGGGTCCCAACTGGATAGGTGTTACAATTGGGCTTGGGGCTCATCGTCTATCTCAATGACCAATTTACCAAATTGTCGCCCGGCCTGCATGTCAGCAAACAATGTCTCGATCCCTTCAAGATCGCTCAGTCCTCGCACAGTCTTGCTAACAACTGGCTTGATCTTGTGCGTATCTACAAACGCGACCATATCACGAAACTCCCTTTTTGAGCCCATGGTCGAACCCTTGAGCTCGAGATTGGCCAACACGGCTCGCATCTGCCAGTCCATTTTGTTGCCGACCGTCATACCATATTGCGCAATGACACCGCCAGGGCGCATGATGGGTGCCACTTCGGCGATCAAATTGCCGCCTGCACCATCGACGACAGCGTCTAGATATGGATGGTCGTCTGGAAGCAGCTCTAATAGACCAGAGCCCCAGCGGGTGTCCTTGTAGCTAACGCCTCCTCGGGCACCCATTGCGACGGCTTTGTCGATTTTCTTTTGGTCTCCAGATGTAACATAGACATTACTCCCGAAAGCCACGGCAAACTGCAAAACCTGCAGAGCCACGCCGCCACCGATACCAGTGACCAGCACATTTTTCCCGGGGCCATTGACACCAGCCTTGGAAACAAGCGCCCGCCAACCAGTCAACCCGCAAAGAGGAAGTGCTGCGCACTCGACCGGAGTCAAATGGCGCGGTGCGAGCTCCACCTCATCTTCGTGAACAGCCAGGTAGTCCTGTCCAGTTCCATCCTCGCAGAGGAGCGTAGCGCCAATGACGGCAAACCGATGAGGATCCTCGGGTGAGACGGAGTCGCTTTCCCAGCCTCGCATAGGAGTCAATATGACAGCTTGATTGAGCAATTCGGTGCGCTTGACCTCGGGTCCAGCCTCGATAACAATTCCAGCGCCATCAGCTAACAGTGGATTCTCTAGGGACAGCCCAGGGTAGAGATGTCGGCGAGCCCAAAGATCGCGGTGATTGAGAGCCGCCGCCTTGATCCGGACAAGGACTTCATTGGGGCCTGGTTTCGGCTTTGGGACCTGCTTTACTTGCAGACTGACACATTGTCATCTTAGCATTGTCCCAGCATTGCTGCTCACCAGAGCAACGCTAACTTACGGGTAGTAGACCTTGCCTGGACGGCCACCTTGGCCTGCATTGAGAGTCAGGGCGCGCGGCATTGCATCAACAATCGAACCGAATGCCTGGCCAGTCTATTTTGGACTCGTAAAGATGAATGGCTCTTTCTTCGGTGGATAGAAAGTTGAAGATTCTGAATCGGTGAACTTGTTACAAGGGCCCGGCTATATGCTTTTACCCCACAGATGGCCTGCCGAGCTCCGACCTGGGGTCAGCAACAATCAGTGCGGAATCTGGTAACAAGATCAGATTATGCGCTCCGATGTATTCTGAACGGGCCCAAGGATGTCTTTATGAAGGAGGCGGCTAGTCCCAGTTGTAATAGTTGCTTGATCACAATCTCATATCTAGCATGCATGCCATGGAGATCTCTGTCAAGATTAGTGCCTAGTTGGCCAGAAATCACCGACGTCGCACGTTGGTGGCTTGCTTGACTGTTATACTTCCATTCTCAGCTACACCGACGGACATGGATTAGAAAGCTACACTGATTCAAATCAGTGTGCGTCCGCATCAATCTCTTCCCGCAACGCGCGGAGCAGATTGACACGCTGAGGAGCACCGCTTGTTTGCCCATGAGGTCAAGCATGGATGACGATATTGTAAGACCTATTAGTACTACTATTTCGACTCTCTCAGTAATCTTTTTCATTCCGTGACCTAAAATTTTAATACCAATTCTAGTGCATCGTTTTGTTGTTCGGGTACTCTCATGTCGGGCACAGTAGCCTGTGCCCGAAGTTAACCAGCACGCTCTCTATATCCTATCATTTTGAGGCCTCAAAATCTTTATATTTTACCATATCGCTGCGATGAGTAATGGTCTCTGATTAGAGGGCAATTGAGGAGAACATTAATATCCAATGCGACACGAGCGACTGATTTATGCCTGTGTGAGCCCGGAAACGAATTTTCTTTAGTCATGCTACACCGGAATACAGCAAACTTTCGAACACGTATCACAAGTACGTCGTTCATTACAAACATAATCTCGCATCATCTCTCATACATATACGAGACTGCAGCTGCGGCGTCGCTTCATAGACTTTGAGCTATGAAGCATGCCGCGAGGGACACCTTGCGCTCAGCAAGTGGTCGAAGCAGTACTCTTCTACGACTTACCGCACAGCCATCGGAGCCGGAATGAATCATCAATCCCCAATTATGTGTAAACTCGTCATACAGAAGCACCGCTGTGGTGTTGACACGATCAGGGAGACAAGATACTGCCATAAAGCCGTCACAAACCAGTACACGGGCCAGCGCTTTACCTGCGGAATGACATCGTGGAAAGAGCCGGATGATTTATCGGGTGAACCATGCCCTTTGGAACGCTGCTTCTTTTGCAGATACGGATGGAAATGGCGCTGTTGCCACTGCGGGACAGGGCCAAACGAACAGCAGATTTGCTGCTTTGATGATGGCGGGAAAACCTGCGAACACCAAGTCTGCGTTTTTTGCATACCAGCAAGGTAATGATGGCGGACATTTCAGTGTTGTTGCTCGTTTCTGGTTGCTGCAGATGCAGAGCTCACTCAATCTGAAAGCTGTACTAATCCGCTGGTGCGCACAGGGACAATCGACGCCGTTAGAATGAAGGTATGCTTTTTGGAAAAAGACGCAAATTCGTTTGTGTCGTAGAGAATTGATTGTAACATGGCAGGAATTTCGGCAGCGGCGTTGCTTAGTAGCAAGTAAAGGAGCGGTCCGCCTCTGATTACAGGGGGGAATGGTCCCTTAATAATGAACCATGCGGGATGGGCCAAGATTGATTCAAAATGCATCATGTGTTATGAAAGGGAGGCCAAATTATAGAAAGAGTTATGCTGCTGTGACGCGACAAACTGATGCCGCACATCCAGAAAGCGGTCAAGCCATGTCATGTCGTCAATAGCCGGCTGCCGTCTGCGGCCGCATAAAATACTTGCCGTACTATGTAAATCTTGCAAACGGCGGCTTCGTGGGAGGCGCATGACGCGGCCACCCACGCACGCTACCTTACGCTACAGGAAAAACGGCATCCAGGTCAAGCGGAGGGGGATCAGGCTCCTGTCTCCACCGATCATCACCAGAAGTCTGATGGATTTTCTACTAACTCGTTAGTGTCGCCACTGGCCGGCCTCGACTAATTCTTTTCCTACTTCATCGTCTCGCATCAACCGTTACGCATTCTACACAAAACCATGGCGCCTCCAAGCTGGATCGCAGTCGTCGCGAGCTTGGCCTCGCTGGCCGCAGCCTCCTGGCCCGATCCTCCCTTGTCTGGCCACGATTTCGACTTTACGGTTGACTTCAGGGGTGCTCAGAATGGGCCCAAGACAACGTCAGTGGCGAGGAGCAACGACGAGGCCCAATTCTTCACGACAAAGAATCCCCCGGCCGCCGGCGACGTCATCCCGGCGAACCCAGCCCTGTACGAGCCCGGCGTCATCACGCTGCTGCAGCCCGACGACGAGGCGCGCAAGGCACGCTACATTGCCTTTCTCGAAATCTCCTTCATCCCGACCGGCGACACCATTGACGAGGTCATTTACGCCTTCGCCTGGTACCGGTCGAACCTGACGGTGCACGATACGGGCCAGCTCATAACGACCGACGATACCAACGGCCGCAACGCCAAGTCGCCCGAGATTGACGGCAGCGAGGTGCGCAACGCGACAATCCAGGTGTGGAAGCAGACGGATAACCTGCAGCGCTACATCGACTCGGTCGAGAACGGGCGCATCCCCATCCCGCTCATGTTTGCGCTGACAACCGTCTTTGCCAACAACACCGACAAGGTCTCGTACGACTTTGCGCGCGCCAGCATCGACTTCAAGATCCAGAACAAGACGGGCGAGGCCCGCTGCGACGTCAACAGCAACGGTGCGCCGATTCCGAGCGTCTCGCGCGGCGCGACGGCCTGCCTGGCGACGGCGACGAGCACGGGAAAGTCGGGAGGCAGCAGCGGTGCCGGCGTCGGCGCCAGCAGCACGGCAAGTCCCAGCCCGACATCCAAACGCAATGCGGCGGCTGGTATCCTGGCGTCCCCGGTCTATGGATGGCTGGCCATGGCTGTGGCGGGAGCCTTGATTTTGTAGATTACCCACGGTTGGCGCAATTTTGGAAATACGAGAAACGTCTTTTCGCGGCTATGATACCACTGTCCATATATAAAAACAATGCAAAATTAATTCTAATCGGCAGAACGGGAACCTCTTTGAGAGTTTGCAGTGGGTTTTCGATTTCATCCAGCGTCCAGCTATTTTTAGAGAGTACGCAATATGCAATGGTGCTGCACTGCGACGCTGGGCTGGGCAAGGAGCGCTGCAACATAACGCTAATTGCTGTCGGTGCATGATCGTAAATCTGCGCATTCTCTTCCGAGGAACGATGACTATTACCGGCACACTGATAGCCGACTCCTGTGAGCGGCATTGGAAATGGGCCGTATCACAAGAGAGGACAGCTTCGTTGAGGTGGAATCGGGCACCTACTTGCGGTGCATTCTACGCTGACAATGGCACTACGAATACCGTCGCAACCTTGTTGAGTCCCCCTGCACCGAGTGTATGCACCGAGTGCAGTCCTAAAGAAGCGCCGTCGCACACCCGGAGGCAGGGGCGCAAGACGAGACATAATCTTGCTCTTATCTCTGCAGGTGCAGATGACAACCATCATGTGCCATCTCATTGGACATGATTTTAACGTCGAGCCTGGCAACCGCTGAGTTCCTTTCCACAGTACCAATTTGCAATCGGCCAAAGTTTTGCGCCATTTGTATGATTTCCCATTATGCAGTACATGAACGCTCTCAAAACCAAAAATGTGCTCGCTGCGCTAAAATTTACACAAAATAAGGCCAGGTATGCCCAGAACCTACCCGCTACGAGGGCGGTAACGGATGTAATTCATGAACGACCTCGGTATCCCTGGGGGGTGCTTGCCGCCGATTCGGGCCGTCCCATTTCTGTGTCCATGGCCGAGTGACGGTAGCGCCGTCTACAAGGCTCTTGTCGCTAGAATTTCCGAGAGCGGCCCATAGTGGACTGGGATCCTGAGACCCTGAACTGTTGGCCCGTTTGCAAGAGTTTGCTTTCGAGTTGTAGTCTGGGGGGCTTTGATGCGACTTTTCCTCGTCTTGTACTTTTGAGGCGGCAACCCGGCCGTGAATGAAGATGACAAAGGAGGGAAGACAGCCTACAATGATGGCTAGAGACGTGTTAGCGTTGCCGCACACGTAGAGTCGGGAACTTGCAGGTACCGACTACCCCCTCGATGCCAGCCCACAGCATGAGCCACGTCGTGCTCACTTGTCCGGTACTCGAGCTAGAATTGAGCCAGACACTTCGAACAATGGCCGTGGCCATGGTTATGAGGCCGACCACAAAGATGAGCCCGATACTCATCTTTTCGATTCGAGCCATTTTGAGGCTCCATAAGACTCGAAGCGGTATGGCCATGACTGCAAAATATGTTAGCATCTGTGTGCTTTGGAAGATGGTACCCGGCGTACTAAGAATATCAGTGGATAAATCTGCGGCTAAACTAAACCACAGGCTGATTTCTTTGGCATGCGAATCTCGTGCGCTGGTGCTGCATTCGCCAGCTGTGAACCAGGCCTTTAACGATGAGCAGCTCGTAAAGTTGCTGATGCAGCACCCGATGAAGACGAGGGCCGAGTATACCAACACCCCCCACCAAATCTGCGTGTAACGAGGCAGCCCTTTTGTGAGTCGCTTGAACGTGAAGAGCAGACTCCATTTGACAGCCCAAAGTGTTAGCCAAAAGAAGAATTGAACGACGAAATATTCCTTGAGCATCACATCGAGGTTCTGAGGTAGGTTCGAATAAGGCTCCGCTCGACCATCCGAGATGGCGTTGACTCTGAAGAACGTATCAATGGTTGCATAGTACAACGCAACTGTAATGATAAAAGACACCAGAGCAAGATTCATGAGAATGTCTTCCATCTGATGGGGTATCTTGCGCAGCTTATACCAGCGTGCGCCGGTGCGCATCATGACGAAGACGATGCCCACGCATAAACATACAATCAGGCCCTCCTGTACACAGAGAAACGATTCGAATCAGTACAAAGCCCACTCGGCGCTGCGAACTCAGAATGACCAGCTGGTACTGGATCACCTCAGACGTACCTTGTCGACCTTTTCTGACACGTTTTGCGTGCCCATTGTGAAGATGCGGCCGGCGCAGGTGAGCCATCACGCGTAGATGATGAAGCCAAGATGCCAGCAGCAACCGCGACGACTGTTGGCTCATTTGTTTTAGGATTGAAACTAATTAGGGTCTATGGGATCGGGGGACGCGCTAACAGTGCTAAACTCCACGACCGCGGAACAGATCAAGGCGGTGGTCCCAAGCCCGTCAGCGCCGCTGGCGCATAATGATTGAGGTGTTTGAACAGGCGGAAAATGACGCTATGGCCGGCCATTGAGTAAGATGATGGCGCAAGGGTGTTCGGGCTCCATTTCTGCGCTGCGACCCTAGTTACTAGCACTCAAGACAAGTGAGGTTGGTGCTTGAGAAGCATCAATTAACCAGCCACACTGTCTCAAATTCAATTGACGCCGTAATATCCAGGCTCAGAACGGTCTTGGGCGGGAAGGGGTTTGAACATGGGGACAGCCAAGCCGCCGCTGTAAGACGAGACGGCGAGTCTGGCGTACCCATCAGCCTGGAGCCAATCTGACGACGAGGAACTCTTGACGTTGTGTCGCAAGGCGAATTGCCATTATTTCCCTAGCGATCTACTTAGTGGTGTAGTTTTGCAGCAAAATTGGGAGAATTTGATTTGGAAGAAGTATCGGAATGTATAGTAGGGCTCTCCATTACAGAACCGGGCACTGAATTGTCCCAAAATCTATGAACTAATAATAGGGCACATCAGCGTGCCGGACGGGGCTTTTTGGTACCATGAGTTCATTCTTTCCCATGCGGCTAGAGGCATTATGGTCACACCCCACGGACACACGTTTTTCCAAGCCGTGGGTGAATCCAGAAATAAAGTGGATGGAGGAGCATGCGCGACCATACCATTTCGCATTTTTCTTCGCTTTTCTTCCCTTCACATCAAAAATCCTCTTGCATGGCTCCGTACAGCGAATCAGACATCCAGAAAGCCCTTGATCTCTGTAAAGGTGGCCTCTCATTGGCCAAGGCGTCCAAGCTAGCCGGCGTGCCGAAATCCACCTTGTATGGCCGAAAAAACGGTATCCTCTCAGCCCGAGAGGCCTTTCAGAAGCAGCAGAAGCTCTCAGCAGACTGGGAGCGCGCTCTGGTTGACTACGTCGTCGAGCAAAACCAACTAGGGCTCACGCCCACACACTCGCAAATCACAGCCCTCGCCAACGGTTATTTAGCCTCTGATGGACAAGAGACCACAATCGGCAAGAATTGGTTGAACCGCTTCATCAAGCGGCATCCGGAAATAGCAACAAGCCATAAGGGCGTGACCTCAGCAGCGGATATAGAGGGCGAAACCTCAAGTATGGATATTGAGGATGCAGCCTCAAGCAGGGATATCGAGGGCGCAGCCTCGAGCAGCAGGGATATTGAGGGCGGAATCTTAAGTAGCGATATCCAACAAGCCTGTTACACGTGCAGCAATTCGATAAGCCTCTTACGGACGATTGAGAAGCGAATGAGCGACCAGACAGCCGAGCTAGTTAAATTACGGCAGGAAATAGGTCACTTGCGGAACGAAGTCAAGGCACTGCATCTACGCAGGTGAAGAAAGCATGTTGAAATAACCCGAACCAGATTTCATAAAAAAGCCTCCAGTATTATACCCGATTTGGCCGTCCGAGTGGCAGGGGGGTTCGTTCGACACGCTGATGTGCCTTGTTAGGTTGACGACGGAGTACCCAGTCACAACCTAAACCACCGTCTCACTCGCAACGCCCGCGTTCCCCGATTGCCGCAGCGAAGATGCGAAATTGCGCCCCGGATCGTCTTCTTTTCGAATGGACCTATTACTAGGTAGCTCGTATCACGGCCGAATTGCCCCAAGCCAGCTAGCGCCTCCCTTAAATACATGTCTCCCGCAAACGTGGTTCGGATACCCAACAAAAGGGAGCCATGCCAGGTGATAATTTCCACCTTTTCCATGCCGGGCCAGATTAAACGACGGCGTTGCTGCTCAATGGACAATAGAATCACCGCCGACGGGCGGTTCGACTGCCCGACCACTATCCTCGACTGCATAATCAAGTAAAAGCCAGCGTTCCTTGTACAAGAAAGCCATCGACATCCAGCTTCCCCGCACGCGCGGCATCCAGTCCTTTACCGATCCGTCCATCAACAAGCCTTCCAGCGGTCCTGCAGCTGCGTTCCTGACCCACGCTACTTTTCTTTGATCACCCGTCGCCAGGCTCGGCCACTTCCCCGGCGCACCGCAACCTTCACGATGCGTCCCTGTCTACTTGCATTTCTGACACGCATTGCGGCAGCTGCTTCCTTCTCGCCGTTTACTCTGGATGGCGTCCAAGCCGACATATTATCTTATCTAGGCCTCAATTCGACCCAACGAACAAATTCTGTGTCTAGTTTTGGCTGCCATGTAGCTGTGAGTCCGAGCCCCAGATCCCCGCGCCGGCGAGTTTCGCCCCCGCATTCCATGGGCACGCGGCTGATAGATCTGTGAGACAGTGTGCTTTCCTTGGCTTTTCTCGCCCTCATACAGTGGCCTTTCCGAACTCGTCATCCTATGATTTCCAAGAGAACCGATACTGGTCTTAGCAGCAAGAGCTTACTCGCCCGACTTGCCGCTTCTCGCCCACATGCGCCGAGGATGTTTCCTTGGCCATCCTCGCGTTTCGCGTAACCCAATGCAAGTTTGCTGTCAAGAGCGGAGGCCACGGCGCTTTTTCGGGTGCTTCCAATATCCAAGATGGCGTGACAATTGATTTCATTCATCTCACAGACGTGCAACTATCATCAGACAAGAAACTGGCGTCTGTTGGAGCTGGCAACACGTGGTACAATGTGTATCAGCAGCTAACCCCACACAACCTCACCGTCATCGGCGGGAGAGTGTCTCCCATTGGCGTCGGAGGACTGACTCTGGGTGGTGGCATATCGTTCTTCTCAGCTCGCTACGGCTGGGCCTGCGACAACGTCTACAACTACCAGGTCGTACTTGCGGACGGCTCCATCCGGGATATCAAGGCCAACTCCTGCAACAAGGATCTCTACTGGGCTCTCCGTGGCGGTGGAAACAACTTTGCCATCGTCACACGCCTTGACCTCGAGACGCATCCACAAGGGGAGATGTGGGCTGGCTCGCAGACCTTTCTCAACACGCCCGAGACGAGCAAGGCCATCAATAAGGCTTTTGAGAGCTTTGCTGTCAAGTCTCCCGAAGATGACTACGCTCAAATTATTACCGCGTATGCATATGCCCAAACCCAAGGCGTGTATGTTATCGCTTCGGATCTTCAGTACGGCAAACCCGTCCTGAACCCTCCCATCCTCCAAAACTTCACAGCCATTCCTGGCGCTGTTGTCGACACCCTCCGTGTGGTTGACCTGCCATCACTTACACAAGAGTTCAATGCCAGCAATCCTTATGGCTTCCGGTATGTTCCTCATAACAAGAGCATATAATATCTTGCGCAATAGTGGCCTGATTGTATAGTAAAACTTATTGGACATTTACGTTCAAGAACAGTGCTGCGCTCATGGACGATATCGTCACCATCTACACAGAAGAAGTAGACAAGGTCAAAGAGGCCCCCGGCATCGTGCCGTCGGCGATTTTTCAACCTATCACCACGTCTATGACGAAGCATTTCTCCAAAAATGGAGGCAACCCCCTGGGTCTAGAAGGCCAAGGCCCGCTCACCTGTCCGTACACCACCTTCAGACATCACCTTATCGACGGCTAATTCATTCGCCACAGTGGCAAACATTGACATTTCATGGACCACGCTTAGTGACGACAATCGTATCATGGCTGCAGCCCAAGCCATTGTAAATCGCTCTGTTGCGGCGGCCAAGGCTCGCGGGCTTGAACACCCCTACCTGTATCAAAACTACGCCTCACAGAAGCAGGATGTGCTTGCTAGCTACGGCGAGGCAAATCTTGCTCGACTTCGAAGCATCTCCAAGAAATACGATCCGGATCAGGTTTTGCAACGCCTGCAGCCTGGTTACTTCAAACTGTACTAACTGTCCTGCCTGCTCTGCAGCAATTTTAAGTGTACATAGTAGTGCATAAACGGAGGATACATTCACGAATGTGCTGTCACATGAATTTGAATGATACATGATTTATGTTGGGGCAATGCATTATTACTGCATGGCCTTGAGTTAACTGCTATCTATCCTCAAAATATTTGCTTTTTGCTTCCCAGCGCAGCGATGTCGGGCCTGTAGTTTTCCACGTACCCAACTACCTGCGAAGCTGCACCACCAATGTCTGCTCAAACGCGGACCAGCCGTGAATTCTTCCACCGTACTGTCCCTTGAACGAGTCGGAGATTTCTCTTAAACATGAAAATAAATGATTTTGCAACTGTCTTGACGATGTACTCCCGCCAAGGATATTGTCAGACCACGAGTCGCTTCGTCGGCATCATCACAAGCCTCTGTGGATCACTGGGTTGGGCGAGTTTTGGGCAGCAGCGATTTGCTGTAGCCAATGGCGCAGCATATAGCGGAGAACATCAGCTGTTCGCCTCCTGCAACGACTCGGTCTCGGCGCCCTCGAGCTCCAACCATCTTCTTCCTTCACCGTAAAAACGTCTCGCAGAAGCGAGTCGCACCATCTCAGCCCATATATATTCTCCCAGGCGCGACGACCCGCAAGCTGCGTTTTGCCTCAGTGCCAGCAATACAGCTTGCGCCGTTGTAATGTGCATCGCCGTTCTATCCACCGCCCATCCAGATTATTCTTTAATCATCATCGACAACCGAGATGAGTTCATATTGAGGCCGACTTCTCGGCCGCATTGGTGGGCTCACCCAACTTCGGGCCAACAGGTCCTCTCGTCCCGGGACCTTCAAAGGGCCGAGCAAGGCACGTGGCTAGCTGTCAATAAAGCTGGCGACTTTGCTGTGCTCACCAACTATCAAGAAATACTTGATGAGCCGACTGTAATCTCTACTTCACGAAGCAGAGGCGGCATGCCTAGCCTCTGGGTTGGTGGTGACGCAAACGAGTCGTTGACTGAACGTGTCCATCGGTTGGTCAAGGACGGCGGCGTCAAGGGTGTCGGAGGGTTCTCCATGATCTGTGGACGGCTGCGCAAAAATGCAGAAAAAATCTCCATTATCAGCAATCGAGCAGATCATGTGGATGACGTTCCAATTGTTTACGGAGAGAGGGGGCGGACTTGGGGATTGAGCAACACCACGTACACGAATCCAGAGAAGTGGCCGAAGGTATCCGCGGGTGAGGAGCTAGTCAGCAAGGCGATTCAGGAAGCCATAACCAAGGATCAGAGCGAAACAGATTTTGTCGAGTCGCTCTTCAGTGTGCTCAATCGCGACACACTGCCGCTAGCCGAGGACGAAGAAGGCACCGTGCAGGACAGCATGAAGAGGTTCCGGTGCAGCATTTTCATACCGCCCGTTGGTACTGCGCTGCAAAAAGCCGAATTCGCCGAATCTGCCGCCAAGGGCCATATTGGCTGGGATGATAACGCCGATACATCAAATGAAGCGGCCGGCCGTGCGCCAGCCAACCCGGTTGGGGGCTACTCGGCGGGAATGTATGGAACTCAGCGCCAAACTGTTATTCTGGTCGACTTGAAGGGCAACGTCAAGTACATTGAGAGAGCCTTGTTCGATCCAAACGGGAACGTGATTGAGCGAGGCGCGGCTGACGTCACAGTCAAGTTCACGGTGGATGGATGGGACAACTGAGAATTCGAAGTCAATGAGTGTCAAGGCGCCTTGATCGTAGCACGTCAGCTGTTCCATTTACAGACGCTTTAACGGCATAGCTGACCCAAATGGCGTTGCCGAAGACGACTACAGCACGGAAAGCTAAACGTACCACAATCCACCCAGCATAGCACAGGAGCATGGAAAAGGAATTTGCTGGACACTTGTACTGCATAAACGGTACCAAGAGTTATGGAAGGCGGGCGTTTGCTTTGTTTATGCTTGCCAGCTGGCAGAAAGAATCACCATCCTGGCACGCGCACCACCAACAGTGGCAGGCAGCTGTCAAGTCACTGCTTCTGCGCACCAAAATAAACGAAAGTCCTACCAATCGCATCTATTCCATTCATTCCATTCTATGCATACTGCAGGTCCACTGAATAAGCGAGCCTGTATGCGAACTGCATTAGCTCTTCGCGATCGAGGCGCGCTTCCCGTCGCGGTTTGCTTGTAGCCATCCTCGGCTGGACCTCGATCCAACGAGCTCGTGCATCTCCCTCTCCATCAGTACCATTACAGAGCTTTCTTTGCTTCAAAATCATATGCTGCTATCCAAGCATTGGACTATCAATCTCTTTTTGGATCATACAGCACTTGCATCAACCCACTGCCCTCTACTTTTGGAACGGTGCGGTATGGGTGTTGATGCCGAAGCAAGAAACCAATGAGCCAGCCCTGCTCTTCACGATGGGCATAAGCAGAATGGGGTTCGCTCAACTCTTCTCAAGTCACAAACATGATATGCATACTGGACGGACAAAACAGCCCTTGGTGATATCCTCGCCCATTGGGCCTGTCAAAAATTCCAGAGGAGCGGACTTTACACGCAGTGACGGCTTGATCATTGTCGACGCCATCAAGGATTGTGGCCCAACGAAAGAAAATGATGAGGTCGAAGTCCCGGGAGCAACCTTCTCTGACAAGAAGATGGCAATCAGCATGTTTGCCAGGAAAACGCTTTTTAAAACACAAAGCTTAGCCAGCCTTTCCTCCGCATCAAGAGGTGTTATGCTGGCCTCGTCCACAACGCCACGGCGTAGGGTCAACGACGAACTATCTTCTCTTTCAAAACTCAAAAGCGCCTCCGCATCCACCACTACAATACTCACAGATAATGGAGATCACGAGAACACCCACACCACCACACCACCACACCAGGGTAGCCTGCACAAGAGCAAACTCAAGTTCGCCACGAAACTTCCACAATCAAAGACTATGAATGTCTTGCAGGATATAAAGAATTCGGTCCCCCATCGAAGAAATGTGGCAACTGCAATCTCGAAACCGCACATCAAGAAATCCGGCGCCTCTCTCAAACAATCAGACGTGCCGCGGGTCGTCGTTCTGCGCTCGCTCAGGCGCCGTTCACAGGAAGAGTCGGTGTCCTCGAGCACACGCTCCTCCACAACCAACATCACAACGCCAGATTCATCGAAACAGCTGAATGACACTTTGGAAACTTCACCGAATCCTAGGCAGATTGTCCATGCTCAGCCATCGGCTTACTGGTCTGGGCGTTTTACCACACTCCGAGACCACCTGTGTAACGAGCACATGGCTTGCGTGCTGTCCAAAGCCTCCGACACAATCCAAACAGGCATTTTAGGTGACTCAAACAGAGTTGATAGGAGTCAAGATTCTGAACTTTCAGGCAACCCGCCATATCCACTACAGGACGAAGACGATCTCTGTCGACAAGTCTTTACCATCCTCGAATCACAGTGCATCACCAAAGCCGCCAAACAGTCCCTGACACGCTGGAGGGAAAAATTTGCTATCCGCCGCTGTCGCCCGAATCTTATACCGCAGCGTGGTGGTTTTCTTGGAGACTCGCAGATATCCAGGCGCTTTGCATCATCAGGCCGTCATCAAGATGTGCAAAGCTTGGCTTTTTTAGAAGATGCATATTACAGCAATGCATCCAACGCTTTTGGAATGACGCATCCACACAGCCTCGAGGGGCGATATTTAAATTTTCGATAAATCGTTTGACGTATACAAAGGCGCATCTTTAATATTGCAGAGTTGCTGCAGTCCTTGTTTGGTTCGACGGGGTAACTCTTTTGGACTTCTCCCTTTTCTGGCTTCAAGTTTGGCAACGGACACTTTGGAGGAAGGTCTTGGTAATTGGAGTATTTAATTTTGGCATTGGAACACACTTTCGCTTTTGGTCGCTTCGTTTTCTTCTTTTTGCCCTTGCTGGATGATATTATGGACCGGAGCTCTCTGCCTCCAATGGCGCATGGTGCTGATTGGTTTGCATGGATAAGCAGATACCCGAAGGAGTAGTAATGGCTCGGTGGGGGTGCCATATAATGAAGTACAAGCTATGCTTGATTGTTGTCTTTATCATAATGGTTTTATTTAAATACATTTGGCCATTTTCAGCCCCGAATCGTTGCCAATTTACGTGTGAACTCCAATTTTCCCGTAGCGAACGCCGTTGAATACATTTTGTTGTCCCAGAGTCTGTTTGTCGACTCACCATTATCGTATCAATGGACAAGGCGCCTTGATAGATCTCTCCGCCGCTCATGATCCATGACCATTATGACTATTCAGCCTTTTTCCTGCTTTTAAGGTAATCCCGAATCTGTTCAAACTTGCTCGCAAAGAACATGCCCGTCTTGTCGCTGCTCCAGACCAAGACGCCAATCTCGTCTGCAAAGCGGCGCGTGTCCTGATATTCTTTCTGGTCATCAAAGTCGCGAAACAGGAAGCCGCCCGTCGTCTTCATGCGCTCATTCTCGAGCTGCCAGAGGCGAATCTGGTCAACGACGGTCGGGGGCAGGACAGGGCGGGCGGCGAGGGCGGCGGAGCGGTGCATCTGCTCGTGAGCGTGGGCAGCGAGGTAGGCGATGATTTGATCGGCGGTGATGCCGAACTGGATGGCCTGGCGGATCGAGGTGCGGGTAATGCGGCCGGCGACCATGTCGGGGAAGCGCATGGTGAGACGGGAAAAGAGGGCAAGGACGGCGATTTGCAGCGTCGACTGGGTGTAGGCGTAGAGGCGGTAGTTGGTCTCGATGACGATGGAGCCGACCTGGTCGCCGGCACCGGCGCCGAGCGGACCGGCGCGGGACTGGGGATTCTGGTCTTGGTGAGAGGAGGAGGAGGAGAGGGCGGCCGAGGTGGCGGCGACGACGCCCTCGCTGATGCTGCGCAGGCTGCTGCTGGCGCCGCTTGTGAGCGTGGTGGCGAGGCGCGTTGGGAAGAACATGGAGCGCTTCTGCGGCGGAATGTACACGAGGCCAAAGTCGGCGAGCGCGGGGAGCATGTCGCGGCGGTGCTCGGTCAGGGCATTGGTGTCGTAGGCGCGTCCGAGCTCGAGGCTAGCGAGCACGAACAGGAACGAGAGCATGTCGACGGCGGCATTCTTATCGGCGTCGAGCGCGTCGAGCCACAGCAGCAGCAGCGTCCAGACCTGCGCGTTGGCCTCTTGCAGGAGGAACGTGAAGCCGGCCTGCGTGATGCCGACGGAGCCGTTGGGGCGGCGGTCGACGAGGCGGCCGGCGATGAGGATGTCGCGCACGCTCTTATTGGGGCCGTCGGCGGCCCCCGCGGCGGCCCCCGCGGCGCCCCCCGCGTTCTTAAAACCGACCGAGGACACGACAAAGTGCAGAATCTCGTCCCAGCGGCGGCGCGCGTGGCGGTCGAGAAAGGGCAGGTCAATCTCGGGCGGGACGGCGAGGGTCGAGGGCACGCCAAAGGAGCCGTGGTTGCCGCCGCCCGTGAGGGCGAGGCGCATCGAGGCACGGAAATTGGCAGTGAGCTGCACTTCCTGCGTCTTGTCCTTGGAAGGCGCCGATATTTGGACAATGTGCAGGCTGCGAAGCATCGAGAGCATCTGGTCTTTTTGTCTGTTTTGGGCGGCGTGGTTAGTACACACCCAAGTTGTGCGACACACGTAAAAGACAAGTGTTTCTTTTTCCGCTGCACTCACCTTTTTGCTTCGGGCTTGACCCAAGAATCCAAGTCGGCCAGGCTCATTGGGCTAGGCATGTAGAGCATGCGCATCACAAAGGTTTTGGCTGCAGCGCATCCAGGGGAAATGTCAGTGCTGGTGTCTTCACGACCCGTGCGAGACGTCGCAAGCACATACCCAGCTGGGGCAGCATGCGCCGGAAAATGGCAAACGCCGTCGAGGGCTGCTGATATAGCTTTCTAAAGGTCGTGCCGGGCAGCTTCTCGAGGTAGTCGGCCAGCTGCAGCGCAGGCTGTGGGTTGGCGGCCATCTTGCTCTCTCTCTCGTCTCTCGCCTCGTCCCGGTCGTCGATTGGATGGGTTGTGCGTCGTTTTGATGCGCGGCGCGCCGGAACGGCGATGCCAAGGTCGTTCCGTGTGATAAGAGGGCAACTATATCATGGTCTGGTGACGGTCGCCGCAGCTCGAAAATTCGCTTCCACAGTCGTTGAGCGTAGCTAGGTCGTGGATGGAGAGACAGTTGACGAGTGCAAACTTCACGGTGCAGGCAGCGGATGATGATTGGATACCTAGGTAGGTACCTAGGTATTCCCTGGGGCGGATTCTTTTGGCGGTTGTTGTAGTGGCCAGCTCGCTGTGGGGTTGGCCTCGATGCACTGGACGGAACTTCCGAGCTCCCCGAACTCTGCTTCGACAAAGTCCCCTTGTAGACGATTCCGCGCCGCAACGTTGAGCGACAAACTGCCACCACCATGGCCAAGAAATTATCGCCTTTGGCCTTTACACAAACGGTGTGTCCATTTCGCACCACTAGGCGCGTCCAATTACTAATGCCGCAGCAGGTGGTCAAGTCGTTCATGGCCCAGTCCGGCCTGGAGCCGCAGTAAGTAAACCGGATGACGTGACTGCGCAGTGAACTGTACCATCTAACGCGTCTGATAGACTGCTTGGGCCTAGCCGGGTAGGAAATCTCATACACCTGCAGTGAAATTCCTTCGACTAAATTTATTGATTCACTCTGTTACAGTTTCGTGTCACGAGTGCCGCCAAGGGCAAGGTCGACTTTGAGTTGGACATTCACAAGGACCACACTGTATGCTTGTCTCGGCGAAAAACCACGGCTCCGGAGCATCTTTGTAACACTTTGACAGAACCGCTTACGTACCATACACGGGGGCACATTGGCCGCGATTGTCGACTTGGGCGGCAGCTTGGCCGTCTCGTCCCATGGACGATGGAAGACGGGTGTGTCGACTGACATCAACAGTATGTGCTACCCTGCCAAGGCAAACGGAAGAATGCAACAAGTTAATCTCCTCTGCCAGTTAGCTACCTGAATCCCGGTGGCAATCCCGGCGATCTGCTCAAGGGCGTGGCCGTGTGCGACAAGAGTAAGTTGCCCCGGATTGGCCATCCATCCGCGCGGCTAGCTCACACTGTGATTGTAGTCGGCAAGACCTTGGCGTACACGACGGTTCAATTCTTCAACAGCAAGGGCCAGCTGGCAGCCCGCGGGAGCCACACAAAGTAAGCCTGTCGCTTCCTAGGCACATGTCTCATGCTGACGACAAAGGTTCGTGGCTGGCACGGAGAATGAGCTGGGCGAGTACGTTGTACCCGAGGAGTTCGCCGAGGTTGATTAAGCCTGCCACCGTGATAGACACATGTGTACATTCCATGACTTTTATATAAGACGTGAGGTATAACCCTTGCTAACAGGGCCATTACCATGATAGATCGCGTATGTTATCGATAAATATATATACAGGGCCTCTGTGCCTGATTGCCTGTTGCTTCCACCATAGCGCCAATCCCAAAGTAAACAATAATGCAGAGACTCGTGTCCAAAGTGGCACATTAGCAGAAGGCCGTCGATAATTGATGATATATAAGATAAACATCCCAATAAAAGAAACGCCAGTTATCTGTCAATTACGCTGATTACTTCTTCTGCATCTCCTTTTCTGGCGGTAGCACTTCCGACTGGGGTACTCTACCGTCCGCCTGGTGATATAAGCCCATAGCTTCATCGTGCGAGGGAGGGGCGGTTATTGATTCCGGTCTATCCCCGGAGGGCAGGAAGAGGACGGGATTCGAGCTGGCTGGTGGCACAACACTGTTGCCAGTTCCTGGTGGCCTGCCATCCGCTTGATGAAATAAACCCATGGTCTCTTCGTGTGAAGGAAGCGCGTTTGGAAGATTGGCTTCGGATGTTGGAGGCCGGCCATCGGCTTGGTGATATAAGCCCATGGCTTCGTCGTGAGACGGTAATGGATCGGACATGTCCGATTCTGGAGTGCGACCATCTGCTTGATGGTAGAGGCCCATGGGCTCATCCTCCTCCGTTGCTGAAGCACTGCTTGTCTGCGGGACATGCTCTTCTAGACTTTGATGGAGTGGCGCTTGGGTTGCTTGCAGCGCATTGTCGACTGGAGAGCCGATTGCGGCCTGCTGTGATACGGTATCGGACTGATGAGTCGACACTGCACGCGCCTCCTCGGATGGTCGAACCATTTCATCCGTCGACTGTGAAGCAGAACGGGGAACAGGCCGTCTGATAATGGGCGTCTGAGCCGAAAGGGGAGCTGCGATACCAGCGATGGCTGGTTGGGCAGCTGGCGGGGAGTATTCGGGAGGTGCATCAGTGACACCGTCCCAGGCAAATAAGCTCTCGGGGCGTGGAGCCACAACAGGCGTGAAAGCTGGAGCATTGGCGCGCTCGCTCATTGGCGTAACTGTCGGCGTGACACTCGGCGGTTCTGAAGATAAGAATTCCGAAGAAGCTACATGGCTTTCGCCATCTTCCCTGAGCAGTGGGCTGGCAGTAGACGAGAGTCCGTTCTTTCTGTCTAGACCGAGATAATAGAGAATAGCGAGAATGATGAATAGAGGCCACGTCATGAAGATGAGGGATAATATTTCGTTGAAGCTGGTTGCGGCGTCGACTGATGGGGCGAAGTAGTCGGGGGCAACAGTCTCAAAAGTGATGCAGTAGATGTCAAAGACGGCACGCACGACCCAGAGGCTGCAGCAAGCAATGAGATATCTCAAAGGTTTCTGCAGCGACTTTGTAGTGCGAAGTTTGCGCCGCAGAATGCAAGATCGTACGAGCATGGATACAGCGAGAAAGGCGAGGAGAGACTCGCAGAAAAGAGACATGATGGTCGCGGCGGAGATGTAGTTTCCGTAGTATCTATCCCAGGCAATACCGGAGCTAGAGGATGAAATTTCCGACAGGACAACCCAGTAGATACCAACACTGAAAACAGCCAGAGATAGGATAGTGATGCCAAAAGCAATACCATAGGCGCAGTATCGAGACCACTTGTGGCGACGAGGGTGCTTGTCGTCGCGGGGGCCGATAAGGCGAATGCATCGGATGAAGCTGGCGAGAGTGAGAAAGACAAGAACCTCAGCAAAGACGTTAAAGCAATGGGAAAATGCAGAAGCACCAGTGGCTATGCGAGCAACTAAGTCGATCTCGTCGTCTGCTACGTCGCTGTCGGAGTAGAAAGTTGTCCGAAAGACGCGGGATGTAAGGGTGACGGTAGCCATTTCGAGGAGACTAGAAAAGACGGCGCTGTGAAGGGGGGGGGGAGCAATGTTAGCACATTGAGACAAGGAATTGTCACTGAGCGAGTCGGGGCGGCATATCGTACATGGTGTATATGAGCCATGATATCTTGACCCAAGAGAATACTCTGCGTGCTTGGTCGCGACGGCGACGCAGACGGATGGCGGCGCAGATTGTGAAGCTTATCGAGGCGACGAGGGTGACAAGGAGGACGGCATCAGTCACAAAGTGAAAGACTTCGTAGCCACCAATGGCGGGCATGATGTCGATGCAGAACCGTACGCAAACGGCCTGCGTCGAATTACATTCTCAAGCGGGAGGACGTCGGAGGCGAACGAAACGGAGTGCCGCAGCTGGGTATCGACGCAGAACAGTAACGGCGATGTATTTACGACAGAGAGGAGCGCAGCTGCGCGCCCGGTTTGTATTCGACAAGGACGCGGCACTGGAACAATTGTTTGGGCAACTTGCCGTCGAGCGGCGGACTCGAGTGCGGCTAGTAGAGAAGCCGGGATGCGACTGGTCAAGGTCAGGTCGTCGCGGCTGGCGGCTGATGGGTTGACTGCAACGAATGCTTGGGGGAGGAAGAAAAGAGTAAAAAAAAATGATGGAGATAATTGTGGGAGATGTGCAATCAGGCGGTACAGGAGAAGAACGATGTTCCCCAGCAGCCTTTTGGGAAGGGTTGCTGCGCCTCGAGGGCCAGAGGAGAGGACTCAGAGGAGAGGGTCAGGCTGGATGGAGACTTGCCTCGAATGGCCGCGGCCCACTGTAGATAGCGGTGCCACAGGTACTGCATCCCTCCTCTGACAGGCCGCACGGCACGCCAATTGGTGCAACCAGGCTGTGAATTCTGCAGTCTGCCCACTGAAAGCCCCTGTACCTGATAACCTGACCACTCCCTCGTGCTGCAGAGAGGGGCAGACTCCAGAATTTCTCTTGGCGAAGAGGATTCGTGCACCCGCCTTGACCAACGCTAGGCAGTTGACAAAAGTCAACCAACATAGTAACTAGTTATGTTGCCCTTGTTTTGTTTTGTTTCGTTTGCAAGAACCGGTTGGTTTCTTGCTCTTGAGCAGGTGAATTCGTGAGCAGCCATGTGCTGCCAGCAACACGTATGCTCTGACCGTTACTCCGTACAAATGCCTCTCCTACGCTCCTAATCCGTATGGAGTACTGACTTGGTGAGCCCTTGTTGTTTCCCACAGCCACTGTGGCTTGACATTGTGTGGCTGCATGAACAAAGTGGGACTACACTGTTGCAGAGCCGTGCTGCCCAAGATTGTCTTTTACGGGTATCCTACTGGTACGGATATTGACTCGCTCCTCCGAATCCATTCCGTACCGAGCACACCACCACGCCACCACCTCCCTTCCTCTCCTCCTTTCATGACATAGATGGCGCCCCGGAGCTCGCTTCCTGACGCGAACCCCCCCGCTGGCCTGCGGGCGGCGACACGCAATCGCATTCTGTCAATGAGCCTCCAAAAGCCTGAGAATAACTTTCTGCCGATACGAGGTTCCGTGCCCCCGGACTTTAGACTCGACGCAGCCTAGCGTGTGATTGCTTAGGCCTGACTATTGATGCATCGTTGGACGCCACTCACTAAGAATATCAATCATCAACTCAAAATCGTCTGTGGAAATTGCTTGCTTGTGATTAGTTCTACCCCATGTTTACGAGAAAATACATCAATTCATAGACATAACAGGCGACCCCATTGCAAGGCGAGCTCTAGCAATATCCGGTAGATTGCCGTAAGCTTCTCGGCACAAGACACCTTGACCAGCAATTTGTGACGACACCTGTACGTTTGTTGGGTGCGACACGGCAATTGCTCTCTAATGACTGTTTATTACCACGAAGAGTTCCATGATGAAGAGAATCAAAACTTCACTGACGACAGATTGGCAGTCCTTGGTGGTAACAGATTTATTGGGGCGTTGAAATGATCGCCATACGTTACTAAATACTTCTAGCCACTTTCAATGATGGAACAAGATGCGTCTGACAATACCCTGTAGCGCAATCTGTGGCCGCCATGAGGGCTTCCTTGGGTGTCAAATTGGTATCATAGATCTGCATGTACATGAATCCCGTTGGATCCCTCACCAGGTAGTAGGATGAAACGATTCCTTTTCATTCTTTCTCTCTAATAATGCACGTCATCTCTTCTGTCGCTTCAGCCATAGTGTGGCTGCTGCTGGTGCTGCTGGTGCTGTCCTACCTGCCCGCTTTGGTGTTGCGGCTGCGCGTAATAATTATTGAGCTGCGCCTGCGAATCGTGCACCGGGGCCTGCTGCGGTGCCGTCTGGTGTGTGACCTGGTATCCCCAGGGCGTCTGGTACACCGTCTCGCCCGCGGCGGCGTCCTTTGTCTGAAACGGCTGCTGCGTCGACCACACGCCGCCAATCTTTCTGCGTCCGAGGACGAACAGAACGACGAGGATCAGCGCGTAGGGCCACGTGCGGAAGACGACGTCGGTGACAATGGTGGCCTCGACGCCGGATACAGAGGATGAGCCGAGGCGGAAGATGATGGAGATGATGATGTTGTAGAGGGGCTGCGCGACAAACATGACAGCGCACGTCAGGAAGTATTTTGAAGCCTAGAAGGAATGCAACTTGATTAGTCGGGGGGTTTTGGCCATTTTTTTTTTCTTTTCCCACTCGGCTTCTCACCGTTTTGGTATGAGGCGCAGCTCGGCTCAGCGACCACGTCCGGACCGCCAGGCCCAAGACCAGCAGCGACAGGATCAACCAGATGCAGTGCAGCGCAAAGTCCATGTCAATCGTCACCCGCTCAATTCTGGCCAAGTTCACCGGGCCGTCCTGGGGTTTCGCCTCCCGGTCCGTCGCCAAATGTGCTTTGTCTCCATCGTAGGCGTGCGCCCAAAAGTAGCAGCGCAGGCCAAACAGCCCGACCGCGAGCAGCAGTGTCAGGCCGCCGGCCCCCCACGCCAGCGCCGGCGTCCTGGTCCACCCCGCCGGCGCTGCGCCGCCGGTGGTGCCCGCTGCCGACGACGACGAGCGCGCCATGGCGAGGCCCACGCCGAGCATGGCAAATGTGACAAGCAGGAACACGCGGAGAACGGCCTCGCACAGCTGCCAGATGCTGTCGAGGAAGCCGCGCGTCTGCCAGAGACCCGTCTTTTCCGACGCGAAGAACTCAATGCCGCGGTCGGTGAAGCGGCTGTACACGGTCGCGATGATTAGTTGGGCGCAGAGTACAAACATGGTGCTGTTTTATGGTCCGCCGGGCGCGCGTGGTCAGCACATTGATACTTTGATTTGGAAGTTGGAATGGCAACAAGCAGCGGCCTCGCGGGCGCGACATACAAGGTGAAGAGGGCGAGCGAGTAGCGCGCCCATTTGACCCAGGTGCGGGCAGCGTCGCGGTGGCGACGGACGAAGCAGAACTGCAAGACGGTTACGAGTGCAACGAGGAAGAAGGTGCCCAGGTCGAGGGCCGTCGCTGCCGCGTACAGGTTGGTGGCGTGGGAAAAAGGAATCATGGTGACTGGGTGTTTGTATTCGTGTGCAGTCGAGCTTCACTTGTCCCGCTCGATGTTTGACGTATTTGCAAACCTCGTCAAAAATTCTCTGAGGGTATTTCCGCAACTCGCACAGCGAGCATCCAGAGAGAAGCGAGGATGAGAGGAACGACATAAACTCTCTGCGCCAGCCAGGCCCTTTTTCAATAATGTAACCGGCCGGCCACTAACACACACACACACACACACACACACACACACACACATACACATCACCTGCAAAGACGGTTGGACAGGTTGGACGGACGGGTGCGTCGAGCAGGCGCCCGATGCAAGACAGGTTCCACTCTCAATTCATCGAATGCGTTTGCTCACTGTCAAGTCGGAGTCACTGATCAATGAGAGAACGGGCAAACCCTTGTTCGGCTCATGGTGTTTCTCACCCTCCTCCTGCACAGCCCCAGACCCCCCCCTGGACGCTGCCTGCAGATGTCTGGGCTGCCCACTTATTCGCTGCGAATGCTGCGAATCTCCATTGAGCATTAAGCGCCCAACTTGCCGGAATTCCGGCCAGCCACGAGGGTTCGGCGAACAAGACTGGATAACTAGGCATTAGATGTCGAAAGGGCAAAGACGAAAAAAAGACTGGGCGCGATTGAGAGTATTACGCTGGCTGCATTGGTCGTGCTCTGGGATTAGACACGAAAGCGAGTCCAAGACGCTCATCCACAGCCGGCTTCTCTGTAATATTCCGAGTTTATGATGCCCTTTATCGAAGAAAATTCGGGTGCGAGCGTGTCCAGAGAGATGCCGCTATCCTCTTCGGTGGAGAGCTGGGCCATCTTTTCTCAGATGGGGTCGGGATAATTGACGCACAACTCTGCTAATTGACGACAGATTAAAAGTGCGGCCGTGGCATCACTGAAAATCCGGGGTTAGCGCGCTCTGATTGGTCAGAGCTGGCGAGTTGACCTTTTGTTGTTGAATATCCAAAATCTGTTGTTGATTTCGCGGCCCTCCTCTTCATCGCCATTCGTTGCGTAGCCATCGATACAGAATACGATAGCTCGCCTCTGGGATGTCTACTGGCACCTTGCCTCCGGCATCGTCGACAGCCACAAACACAAGTTTTCCATCCTTGGTTCCCTTCCATGCCCCTGTTGCATTGATCTCTTTCTTGTTGAGAGTTTGCCAGGCCGCGATGCGGTACTCTTCCATGCCGCTCCAAACGATGCGGTCATAGAGAGCCATGTTGCCACGAGTATTGACAAATGGATCCAAATTTCCTTTGAGAGCCATGACACGAACATTGCCGAGATACGAGCCATCGAAGACTAATTTGGGTTTCTTGTATGCATCGAGAATGGCCGCGACCTTCCTTGTGGTGGGAACCCAGGCGGAACCAGATCTGAGATAAGCCGAGGGTAAATTCACATTCACGTCGTGAAAAGTAAAACATGCGGTGAAATCGAATCTCATCTTCACTTCTCTGCGGTTCAGATACTCAGTCACATTGGCCGCCATTGGACGGTGGCACTCTGGGGGGTCCAGGCAAGGTTGGTAGACTAGGAATTAGAACGCAGTCAGCAACACAAGTTCCTAGACAATTGGCTATTCCGAGTTTTTGGTCTCTTTTGGCAAGTGTAAAGACTTACGATGATCAGGGCTGCGTTCGCCCTTTCCAACTAGCTCACCATAGTAAGCCATGATGTTCTTGGCGGCATCGGCGGGAACAGCTGCGCATTTCTCGACATCCAATGTTTCCGCGCATTTATGAGCCAATATCTTATTATTTGGGAGAGCATTAAATATTGCAAGGCATTGCTCTGCTGTCACAATCTCGGCACCGCGTTTGTCTTTGCATAGCAGCTCGTAGAAGCCTGGAATAAGCACCCCGAAATCTATCATTGCATTAACCAGAATCATTGATGTAATGTTGCCCCAAAACGCGGTCGGTGCATCTTTGCGGCGAGATTTCAGAATATGATGGACATAGGTTGGAACCCAATGGCCGCCATATTT
Source organism: Beauveria caledonica (assembly GCA_030777785.1). Classification (NCBI taxonomy): domain Eukaryota; kingdom Fungi; phylum Ascomycota; class Sordariomycetes; order Hypocreales; family Cordycipitaceae; genus Beauveria; species Beauveria caledonica. The sequence goes on along the minus strand of JAPFSE010000121.1, from coordinate 73,573 downwards.
CTCCGTGGCAATATGGATGGGCAGGTGCGCTTTTCTCGGGAACACGTCGCGGAAGAAGATATTGAGGAACACTTGAAAGTCTTGCGCACCGTCCGTATCCTTGGCAGGTGATTTTACACCTCGAGCAATGCTAGAAAACCCAACACCAGCAGGATGGTCGAGAAATACCAAAGTGGCATTGTTATTCCAGGACCAAGGATTTGGCTCGGGGCCATCGCTGCGGTCCTTGCGGAATACGCAAGGACCCAATTCTGTGAAGGCGTCGCTTATAGACGATTTACCAGGCCCTCCATTTATCCATATGATGACGGGGTCGTTGACCGGATCCTTGCGGCTCTCAAAGGCCCAGAAAAAGAGGCGGCTGGTGTCGCTCACATCGATGGTGCCTGTCCATTGCTTTTCTCCCCTCGAGTAACAGACTGTGCTATCCTGCTTCACGAGAGTGTACTTGCCGCGCTGGACAGCTGCAGACGGAGGGCCGTCCGGTGCGCAAACGCGGTCGCTCATGGGTCGATGTGATGATTTGCCAACATTAGCGCTCTGGGGAGCAAATGGGAGACCGAGTTGAGCGGTAGTGCTGCCGGCCAATGCCGCTAGGAAAGGAATGGTCGAGATATGCATCCGTTTTGAATGATGCTCGAAATAATGATGAGTTGAAAGATGATGGAGAGTAAGAAGACGGATGGGTTTATTTTCTCTAGGTTCGCCGTGTGGAGGTTTGTTCTATTCATCAACTACAACGAAAAAAACATTGACTAGCTTGTGGGCTAGGTTTTGGCTTAGCTTAATGCTGTACTTACTAAATAGTTACAAGAGCTTTAATTTGTAGAAGGTATGGCTTTCACGATCTCTGCCCCTCTTAGAATTTGGCGTCATGCGAGCCCTCCACAAAGCTGGTAGTGGCGGCCGCAAAGGCTCTGGCCTCATCGACGACGTTGAACCCTGTATCTTGGTCCCCGAGAGCCCACACGAAGCGCTGATACGCCCGAGGCGGAGATGTTTCCGCCGCGTACGGATTTTCGTTATCGGACGTGAAGTCAAGACCGCCGCCTGCGAAGAGCCGGCCTGTGACTAGCCTTGAGACGCGCCGCCTTACGACGCGCTAGCCTGTGAGGAGCCCGCTCGAGGCGATGCTTCAGGCGCCGACTGGAGAAAAGCCTGCTCGCTAGACGTCTACAAAAAGAATGGCGTTGGCTTGGGAGAGGACTACGTGCCCACTAGCCAGGCAGGGGTTGTGCACATGCGTATAACCTGGGGCCAACATATGCAGCAACACCACTTCGATTGGGTTTGGCCAAGTTCTCGGCGTTGAGGAAATAGCCTGCAAGGTATCTCTCAGGAACGAGGAATCCTGAAAGGAATACAGAATCTGGGGCGTTATCGTGGCGTCGCACCGCCGACGCTTAGGACTAATGCAGAGACTATTTACGTCTATTACAGATACCTCAGGCTTTAGCGCGGAGCGAGACACGAGCGTAGCCTTTCTCATTCTGTTTCGGCTAGAGCATTTTTATTGTTGGCGCAACGATCGCAGAATCTCCCACGGTAGGAATCACTGATCTTCCTGGCCGCGAGAGTCCCATCCACAGCATACCCACGCGAATGAGTGACGAGTCCACACGGTTCGGATACCTAGAGAAATTTTGTCCTAGCCCGGACTTGTAGACCCGTCGATGAAGCACAAGGCGCCGAATTCACTGCCGGGCTGCTCGAGGGCAGCGTCCGGCGACGTGGGAAATAGTGGCAGCCAATGAGGCATGAGGAAGACGCTAGAAATTGTTTGAGGAGCGAACAAGTGCCGCGGGATCGCCGACGAAAGAGACAGGATAAGGCCTTCTACAGTACAGTAATACCGCTGAGAGCTTACTAATAACAACAACTAAAACAGCGCGCAGGTGGGGTGGCAGAGGCGGAAGCTGAAGGCTATCAGATCTTTGCATTGAGGCAACTCGGCAAAGACAGAGGGGAGTGGGGGTTCCGAAGAAAGAAGGATGATTATGTCAGCGGGGTTTCGTCATGGGCCATGGCAAGCAAACTCTGCACCGAAACCTGGAAGAGCCCCTTTGGGCAGATTGTGGTCTTCTTTCTGATTACCGAAGCATGACAAAAACTAAAACTCGAACTCCGCCCAGGCACCCTGCCTAGCGCGCGGTTGGCACGCCATCCAGTCTCGAGACCGCCTGGACGAATGAGTTCATTTTCTTGCGCTGGTCCTGATCTGTAATCCAGCAAAAGCGGTACCTGCGGTTCCTGCAGGCGATCCGTCGTGAGAGACCCCATTTCCGAACGGGTTCCGCCAAGAGAGAGAGAGAGAGAGAGGCATGGCAAAAAGGTATAAGTAGTGGGCAGGGACCGCTGGACAGAAACCGAAAAAAAATGCCTCGCTATTCCACATTGATTAACATCTTTCTCTTCATTCTCACAACTCTACTCGCCATCAACATCAAAATGTCTGCTCCCAAAGTCTCCACCAACGACTGGCTCGCCGCCGCCAAGTATCGCCGCTCTGTCTACGGCCTCAAGAACACCTCCAAGGTCTCTGACAGCCGTGTCAAGGAGATTGTCCAAGAGGTTCTCGCCTTTGCCCCCTCTTCCTACAACACCCAGCCCGTCCGCGTCACCCTCGTCACTGGCGCGAAGCACACCCAGTTCTGGGACATTGTCATCAACATTGCGGAGCCCATCCTCAAGGGTGCCGGTGCCGAGGTTTGGGAGAAGATGAGCGGCATTCTGCAGTCGCACAAGGCTTCTTACGGCTCGGTAAGTCGAGCCCGCGTTTTAAAACATGCTTGATCATTGAGCCGCGACACTAACACTGCACGCCAGGTTGTTTTCTGGGAGGACACCAACGTCACCGAGGAAGCTAAGAAGGTCCATGCCTCGTATGCCCACCTGTTTGACTCCTTTGGCGAGCATGCCTCTGGCATGAACCAGATTCTGGTCTGGACTGCCCTCGAGCTCGAGGGTGTCGGCGCCAACCTCCAGCACTTGAACGGAATTCCTCCCGTCGAGGAGGCTCTCAAGAAGTTCCTCGACGTCCCTGCCAGCTACAAGCTCCGTGCTCACCTCAACTACGGCGACGAGCCTGCCGCCCACAGCGGCACCGTGCCTCCTAAGCTGCCTGCCAGCGAGACGTTCAAGTACGTCAACTAAGAATAATGAATCACACAGACTATAGACGGTACGATTAGCCTCGTGTACATGAATAATCAATAGACAAGAAATACAATACATCAAGATCTTGAAAAGCGTCCGAGTAAAATGTAAATTTCTGCATGAGTCAAAACAGGTCACTTTGACTGGGAAAACATCTATCTGCCTAGCCGTCAAATATATTCTCGGATACATCAATTTCTCTCGGCAGTGACGGTTTCAGCATTTCCAGTAACCAACCCAACCCTTGGCGGTTGAATAGTTCTCCGGGGTTTTGCCACGGACCCTCGCGGCCAATGTCTAGTTTGCGAGATTCAATCGAATCTTCCATGCTGGGATCGCCATTGGCCGGAGCGGCAAAGTGGCCCTCTTTACTTGCGGTGGCCGTATAGCTCATGGGAGGTCTGGCCCGAGCCCGGGTGACCTAGACCGTTGTACACATCGGCAGAGGTGGCCCCGGCAATGGTGGAGGACGCCTTCGCGCCGTTGGGGTCATCTTCGAAACCGGCAGGTATTTGGCCTTGGGGATTCGGTATGAAGGTCTGGCTGGCGGGCGCGGTGCCAGGTGGGAATGTTTCCGCCTCGAATGCCGGGATGCGGTCGTTCCCTACCAAGATGCCAGGCGCATGCTGAGTGTGATTGTCAGAATCGTATTGTTCGCCGCGGGGCCGCGGTAGCAACGTACACCCTTTCTCGTGAGAGGCTCGGAGGGAGGCACTCGGCTGCGAATTTCAGCGTGCTGAGCCACGACGGAATCGGCGTTTCTCGATGCAGACATGATTTACTGTTTGAACGATGAAGAATAGTTCAACAGGATAACATGTTTGATGAAGATATGGCTGTACTTTATATATCTCTTGCTGCTTTCAGTTGCGTACCTGTGGACCTCGCACGACGAAACCGTGATGTGAATGTGATGTCAACCCATCAAATAGACAGGCTGGGCACTCACAGTCCCCAGTAAACTGGACGAGGTTGACATCACCAGCCTGTCATTCTATGGGGTCTTCGCAATGCCTTTGCGCCGTTCCGCTTGATGGCCGTTGTAGTTCTCGAGAGGTCTGTCCCTCAGCGGCTAGAGTAGCGGCTGAGCAATCGCGGTAAACGCTTGATGTCTTGCCCGGCTCGGTATCCGCCTTGATTCGGCCGTTGATATGCATAAGCAATCTACCAAGATCGGCCCCCCAGATTTCAACGAGCAATGGTGCGCTGATGACCGGATAGTGCATGACGACATGTGGGGAAGCGGGCAACTCGGCAGCTTTCCAGCTTCTACAGCAGATACTGCACCCGGCGATTCTTCAAGAACCACGGCCTGAAAAGAGTTAGACTTTCATCAATTGCATAACTCTTCATCGAATTATTTAAACCTCGAGCAGCAGCCTTCCTTATGTCATCATTGCTTATATCATCAAGCTTTCGAGGGCTTTGACTTGTTCCGAGGTTAAGTTTAAAGCTAGTGGCTCGGCTGCATTGGCAGCGACACGCAAGCTTCTTCTTCCTTTCACCAACCCAGCGCGAACAGAAAATCATGAAATACGCATCCGTCCTTACTCTCGGCCTCGCAGCAGCAGCCTCTGCGTCCCTTGCCGAGCGCGACGCCGGGCCGTACCAGAAGGTGATTGCGTCCATCACCACCGCCGTCGACAACCTCGACTCGGCCGTGCAAAAGTACTCGGGCAGCGACAAGCAGCCCGTGATTGATGCGTCCGACGCGCTCGTCAAGGCCCTCGACGACGGCAAGACGACCATCGACGGCCTCGACAACCTCAGCGCCGGCGACGCGGGCCCGCTGACGGGCGACCTGACCTCGCTCAGCGCCAAGAGCCAGACGCTGACCAACGACCTGAAGAGCAAGCGTGGCGACGTGGAAGAGGCGGGCGAGTGCGACGCCGTGCGCTCGGCGCTCGGCGACATCAACACCAGCGCGCAGGGGCTGGTCGACGCGGCCGTCAGCAAGATCCCCAAGGGGCTGCAGTCGATTGCGTCGGGCTTCGTGTCCCAGTTTACCAACGGGTTCAAGCAGACGCAGGAGTACTTTTCGACTTCCAACTGCCAAAACGGCGGCGGCAGCAACGGGACCTCCTCATCTGGTGGAAGCGGGGGAAGCGGGGGAAGCTCAACGGCTTCCAGCTCGACGGCTTCCTCCACTAGCTCCCAGACGGCGGCATCTCCCAGCGGCACCAATGCCGCTGGCATTCTTGCCCCAGTATGGGCTATGGGAGCAGTCATGGCCGTGTTTGCTGTGTACTATTAATGTATCTATCTATCAGGGTTAAAATCATTGAGGGTGGGGGATATTGGCTTGCCTCCCAATCATAGCGGCGTTTATCCGTCAAAAGAAAATAAAGTGGCTCTATTAGGCTTTTCAACCAACATCGACTGCGATTGACTGCCATTTGACCGCTAATTCCGTAAATTCGGGCATGCTGTATACACAGTGTCAGGCAGCCGGTTGAATAGCGGACCGAGATGATCCCAATTGCAAAGAATAAGAAGCTCTCGTCAAAGGGGCAGACAGATACCAGGGGACGAATCTGGGAGAATGAAAAGAGGGACTGCACTGAAGATGCCTCGCCTATCACAGCTAAACCCCACTGCTCTCAGGACACTGAAGATACGACCTCTTATTATAAGTTAGACTTTTATCTAGTCATGAACGGCCACCCCGTAAAGTATCCACTAGGTAGAGGAGTGGGCAGGCAGAATTATAGTTAATAAAAGTCTCTTGTATGATCCAATCGCTGTCGGTGATGGGATGGACGCGTAGTGCGGAGTCAGAATGGCCCTTTTGTCTTTTCTCTTGTATTGCTCTGTGCAACTGGCTGACGGAGGTGACCTCCTCCCCCTTCACACTTCCTGGTGCTCTGGTCGAAACAAACTTTTGCAGAAATGATAGGCGACTTGTGGTGAATGAAACGGCATGTAAACTGAAAATGGTAGAATCTAAAGTTTGAACCAGACCAGTTGGTTGTCCGGCATAAGACTGACTGGTCTTACTATTACGCATGTATGGTTGTCAGAGACTGGCACAAGGATGCATCCTGTCCGGCATAAGACTGACTGGTCTTACTATTACGCATGTATGGTTGTCAGAGACTGGCACAAGGATGCATCCTCATTTACCCTCTGCTGCGACATGAGGCTCCCAAATCAGTGAGACATTAATTCACCGACATCTCTTGGCAATGGCAACTCCGTGGCTAGGCCGAAATAAACCTGGCAATTTCTGCGGCCCTACTCATACATTTCGCGACTACAATTCTTCTTCTCTAGCTAAAGGGTCCATCCAGCCTCGCTGGCCTCAGCTCTCGTAAATACGATCTGATAACATGGGCCGTCGTTAATGCGGACAATTTCGTATTCCCGAGAATCTAGAATCTGCACCCCATACTTATCACTACAAGAGGAAAATATACCGAACCACGTGCGTCTTGCCCCGGTATCACATCCGTCGAGCTCGCTTCGTCTGACCTGAGTGATTAATTTATCCCTGTTCATTCCCTCTGTCCACATGGCTATTTCCACAAAAAGGTGCAAAAACGCACGAGGAACATCCTGTTTAATTGCGAGTCTGTCCCACCCGTTCTTCTCGCCTTTGGCGAAACAAACTGCCGGTACCACAAGGTCCACATCTTATCAATCGCTTTGAAAAGAGCATACACGGAAAACAAAACCATGCATAGGCTTGTATAAGGATCGTCACATGCCCCTCTCCCGGGCCACACCTCACCTTCTTCTGTACCTTTACATCTCCTGCCTACGATGAAGACTGAGACTGAGGCCAAGGTGCAGGCCGCCGGCGTCCCCCTCGACAGCGACCACGAGCAGCAGACGGACAATGGCGCGCCGTCGGCGCCGGCCAGGCAGACGGCGATCCCGCTCCGTGTCAAGCTCATCGCCGTCGTTCTCGTCAGTCTCATCGGGTTCGGCTCGCACTGGAGTAGCGGCGTCACAGGAGCCATGAAGAGCACCATCAAAAAGGCAAGCTCCGGGGAATGATCCAAAACACCTTGTCCTCCAGCAGCTCACTTACACACTCACCCTCAGAAACTCCACATCAACAATGCCCAATACTCGGTCCTCGAAGCCAGCGAGGACTTTATGAAGACGGCCCTCATCCTCATCAGCGGCCCCGTCACCGACCGCATTGGCGGCGCCAATGCCCTTCTCTACGGCAACGCCATCTACTCGGCCGGCGCCATCCTCATCGCTGGCGCCACCACTGTCCGCAGCTACAAGTTCATGATTGGCGGCGTCGTCATCCAGGCTCTCGGCGACATCGCTACCCAGGTCGCCCAGTACAAGGTCTTTTCCTCCTGGTTTGCGCCTTCCAACGGCTTCGCCTCCACTCTCGGCCTCGAGCTCGGCCTCGGCAAGATTGGCGGCTTCGTCGGCAAGGCGACGGCCAACATCATCGCCCGTCGCACCGGCGACTTCTCCTGGGTGTACTGGTGCGCCGTCTTTATGAATCTGTTTACAAACGCCGCGACCTTGGGGTTCTGGTGGTTCACGCGCTGGTGCCACCGCACCTACGCCCCCTCGGCCGACCCGGCCACCGGGGAGGCCCTCACGGAGAGCAACAAGAAGTTTGAATGGGGCAAGATGCTGCGCCTGCCGTGGTCGTTTTGGCTCGTCGCGGCGTTTACGCTCTTCCAGACGTCGACGGCGTCGGTCTTTACCCAAAACGCCACGGAGCTGGCGCAGCAGAGCTTCAACGTCACGGCCGAGACGGCGGGCTGGTACTCGGCCATGTCGCAGTACCTCGGCTTCTTCCTCGTGCCTCTTCTCGGCGTCTTCATTGACGTTTTTGGGCAGCGCGTGAGCATCATGGCCGTCTGCGCCGTGGGCATGCTCGTCTCCATGACACTCGCCGCGTGGGGGCCGACCGTGGGCGGCACGGCGGCGAGCTTTGGCGTATACGCTTTTGCAGCCTCCCTCGGGCCGACCGTCATCATCGACAGCATCCGCACGACCATGTGGTATCAAGAAGTGTTTGGATCGGGGTACGCTATCAAGAACGCCATCAACAACGGCATGAACATCATCATCCGCATCATCACGGGTGTCATCCAGGACCAGGATGACGACAGCTACGATCGAGTCGTTGTCGTATACGTCTTCTTGTCGGTGGGATCCGTTGCTGTAGCTCTGGTTATGCTGGTTTGGAGCCAATTGGACGTCATCATGGGCCGGTTGCAGTGGTCGAGAAAGAAGAGACTGGCCAAGGGACACTTGATTAATGAGAGAAAGGACGAATTTGAACACGATACAAACGTCAAGAGAAACACCAAGGTCAGCTTGTGCTGCTTTGGAGCGACGATTGCGCTCATCCTGGGTGCCTGGGTGGCGTACTTTTGGGGCGTGGCAACCGGCCACAATCATTAAAAAAGTTGCAGCATAGTAACATGTCCACGTTCTCAATACACGGCCGCTGGGAATGAGCGGAAACTTTGTGGAAAATCGAGATAAATTACTTGAACAAAGTGCTTTTTCTCGCTCTGAGATGGCGCTACATAGCTGTCGCAGCGACTCCAAAGTCGACGTGCTTGTGAAGTGGCCGGACAAGCAGCAGAAAGTTTTGCGCTGGTTTCCCGTTTGAAAGCCTTGTTGTTGATGTTTCTCGACACCTTTTCTTTGGATTTTGTTGTGCGGTATTCGGTGCCAAGAGCCTGTTACGTGGTGCGGGTGCCCGAATAGTCTCTGCGCGTACCGAGTACATTATACATGACCCATTTATCAGCAAATATGGTCATACGTGGCTGGTTTTTAACTTATTTGCCACTCAGATGTGATGGGATACTGCATATGCCACCGGCTGCACAACCGGCCGAGTGCCCGGGTTGCTACCCAATGGAACGAGGTTAGGCGTGGGTTCGGCATGGGGATTGGGCCAAATCGTCATCAATACAAGGCGTCTGTGCCTGAGCGAACTAATATGGGAAACGGCACAAGCTGAGATGGAATCTACACGCGGCCCATAGCGTCTGTTTCCTGCAGGGCATCAATGTCTGTATTGGGTTGGGGGCCAACGATTTTGGTGCCCTCTCCACTAAGTTAGTTACTTATTAGGTGGGTGGTCCGTTGGTCGACCAGGAGCTTGGATGCTTGGCAAGGTTTCGGCATGATTTTTCCCTCTGAAGACTGGGTTTTTTTCCCATCCCGACGGTTCGTAGCGCCATCGCGGCCTAACGGTCGGGCCAGGCTTCGGCGAGGGCGATGGGGTAGTCATATACTGCTGAAACGAAAAAAAAAAAAAAAAGAGATTTCAAAGCCGCATAACCATCAAAGGGATGGCGAGGCCAGCCTTGGATCTGATCATGTTCAAAACAGGGCCAGGCGACGTAGGCAAGCGACCAACCAGGTCACAAGGATAGGCCAAGGTGTGTGGTGGGTGGGCGCGTGGGCGCGTGGGCTAGCTGCGAGTGCGAGCTGCAGCAAAAGGCGTCGGAAGATGCTTATGGAGATGGCAGATGACGGGCGGTTTGTAGTAGGCGTGCAACCCAACTAGACAGCTTGACAGCCCAAGATGGCACGCCCGCCCAGCTGTCGGAGAGTGGGAGACGTGGAATCTATCTCTGGTGGAAGAGGAGATGGCCCCCAGGAGGAGCAAGATGAAGGTGTGGCTGGTGCATCATGACGTCCTTTTACCCTTTAGAGAGAGGGTGCAGCTGGTGAGGTCAGTGACCTGCGGTCCCTGCTTCAGGGCATCAAGGAGACCGTTGGGCAGAGTCAGACCGCTATATCTTCATTTATACCCCAGGAACCTCGTTGGATAAGGCCTGATGCCCACAATTTACGGGGCGGCACTTTCCAGGTTTTTAATGGGCTTCAGCGGGCTCTAGCGGGCTCTAGCGGGCATCAGGGGGTTTTACTGGTAGCGAATCCCCGCTCTAGGCGGACGCCAGAGAGGGCCGAAGCGCCACAGTCAAAGGTGTGGGCGGGGTGCGCACTGCCACTTTCACGTCATCCATTCTCTTGAGCAAGTCTTTCACTTGCTGGTTGCTACATTTCTTGAACGGCAAACGGCTCGTTCGTACCAGCTGCTCTGCTCCTCTTCAGCCCGCACACTTCTTTCACGAGCCCACATTACGCAGCTTTGCCCGCCTTGATCAGTCCCCTTGTCTACTTACTGAGGATTTCCAGCTTGCTTGAATTTTTCTTTTTCTTTTCTTTTCCACCTTTTCTAGCGGCTGTACCCGTGCCCAGCTTGCCTACTCAGGTGCCAACAACGCCTCGTTTACGTACTGCGGCCGTTTGAACTTGGGTACTAATACTGCTACTACCCCTCTGGCCTCAACCCCGCCTGTCCTCTTCCTCTTTCTCTACCCAAGCCTCACAACGCCATCAACGCCATCAAGCGTCTATTCTTCGCCCACCATGAGCCGCGGTGATCGCTACGAGCAGGACCGTTACATTTACGAACGTGAGCGCGGACCTGAGCGCGATCGCGACCGCGGCGGATATACCCGCGAGCGAGTCGTCGAGGATGACCGGTACTACATGCGCGGTGCTCGAGGCGACGTAGAGGAACGTGATCGCTTCTCTGAGCACGACATCGACATTGACCGCCGCCGCCCGCCCTACGAGGAACCTCGCTACGCCGACAACCTGGCCCGCGATTTTGAGCGGCGTGTCGCTGTCGAGGATAGGGAGCCATATCGTCGGCCCAGACCCGACATCTTCGATCGTCGCCCTGAGCCAGGGCCTCTCGTCCGCCACTCCCCTCCCCCGCCTGCCAGGTCCCGGTATGAGTACGACGAGCGCGACCCATACCGCGAACCCTACCGCGAACCCCTTCGTGACCCTTACCGCGAAGAATTTTATCCTCCTCCGCCTCCCCGCTCTGAGCGCCCAGAGCATCTTCACGAGGTGGTTCGTGAACGCACCATTGAGCGCGACCGTAGCCCAGCAGGCTCCCGAGTCAGCCGCAGCCACCGCAGCCACTCCAGGTCTTGCAGCCGGAGCACTTCCAGTCACAGCCGCCGCAGCGGTGGAACCAGTGTCCGCGCAGAATACCCCAAAAAGGGCAAGACTCGTATTCCCTCACGTCTCGTCTCGACTAAAGTCATCATCGACTTGGGATACCCATATGTTGAAGAGGTATGCCAATCACCAACACTATTCACCAAAAGAAAAAGAAGACTGACAAAAACAGGGCAACACAATCATTCTCCAAAGGGCCCTTGGCCAGGAACACATCGATGAGCTCCTCAGGCTGAGCGAGGAGTACACAAAAAGTGAGTAGTGAAGGCCTCATCTCCTTTTAAGCCGAACCGGGCTAATTTCATGCAGCTGAAGTAGAAATCACCGTGCCAGCACCGCCAAAGTCAGCTGTGGGCGAAATAATCAAGGAGCGCCGTGAGGAGCATCATAGCCCGCACCATGACGACATCAAGCAAGAGGTCATCATTACTCCCGCACCGCAGCCAATCTATATCCAGACCCCTGCTCCTGCCCCTCCGCCCCCCGCGCCTGCACCGCATGCGCCCATCATCGTCGACGCACACCCGCGCTCTTCTGGTCATGGCAGCGTTGAGGTGGTGGACAAGACCATCATTCGCGAGGACTACCCTCGCTACCTCAGGGGCGACTACGAATCGGATACTCTGGTAGTTGGACCCCTTGTCAGAGCTCGGTCTCGGTCTCGCTCCCGAGCACGATCTGACATTCGCGCCGAAATCCGTGCGCTTGAACGAGAGTATGAAGGCCAGCGAAGACACCACCATCGCCACCACTCCCGAGACCGAGACGAGGAAGAGTACGACATTGTCCGCACCGAACGCTTGGAGGATGGCCAGTTGGTCGTCTACGAAGAGCGCGTTGATCGCGTAACTTCGCACCCCAAGCCTGCAAGAATCGAGAAGGACAAGAAAGGTAGGATCACCCTTAGCCTGCCAGCCTACAGATAGAGTTGGATCTATAAGGCAACGCCTGAAATACATTTGTATTCTCTTCTTCTTCTCTTTATCAACGATTCTTCTGTCATCGGACCGGCCGCTGACTTTGGTTATCTTCAGGACCGCACCCTGGCCTGCTGCGTGCCATGTTGACCAGCCTCACTTGAGGGATAGAACGGAGCAGTGATGCTGCTATTTGGGCTGACAATGGGTGTATTGGATCGAAATTGATTTATGAACAGCTATTGTTGGACATTTGTGTTTTTTGTCTTGTTTTTGGATACCTGAGGTTACATTGTTTTTACTGCATTTTGAAATGAGTTATGAATCACAACACAATTACTATAATTGAGAGATTTGATGCGAGCACTGTGGCAACACGTATAGTAAGCGATAATTGGATCTACTTAGTTTCTTAGTGATGCATTTTCTCCTGACTGGAAGGCTATCCTAATTTGGAAGGAAGGTCGTTGGCTTTTGAGACGATGGATCCACGAGGATCGGCAGCATTGGCCATGATGGCGAAACTCGGCGAGACCTTTACACGACGTCGAGTCATTAATAAACATGAGCTGATCGCTCATCGTCCAGCAAAGAAATATGCAAACCTCAAAGGCTTACGTCAAGCTCGATGTACACCGTGAAACGCAGACCGGGCGACGTGGCGATCGATGCTGCCCTTTTTGTGACGGTTATCTGCCTTCACCCCGCTGGAAACGACTTGCCGAAACAACTAAATCTTAAATAACGTTACTGCTATTTGGGGCAGCCCGTCCGAATCATACATCAGCTTGCCCACACGCTTATTTTTCCCTCCTTCCCCTCGTAACGATGTGGTTTGCCCGTAGTTTCCTCGAAACCTGTTGCTGCCTGGAATTCGATTCTCCATTCGTTCACTTGCATATATCCTCCTGCGAAAAGCCACTATCTTGCGTCTTCCAACGGTCTCAGTATCTATCTATACCCAATGCCCTCTTCAAAAGCACACAGTCTTGTCCGCCAAACCATTGGTGTCCTCTCCCTCATCACCCTCCTCATCTACGTCGCCCCCTCGTCCTCCTCCACCATTACCAGCAGACTCCCCAATATGACGGGCAGCAATCGCGTCAACCCTATTCCCCGGCTGCACCACATCTTCTCTAACAAACATGTTCATATTTCAAGTCCCTTTATTTTCACTTAACAGAGTTGCAGTTCGTTATTGCGTCTTCATTTCTCGCGTGCTTTGTGTGCACATTGCGCTTACACGCCTGCGTAGGGAGGTTTGGGTGAGAGATTTGTATTTCTCCATTTCGAGGCGTCCATCGATTGGTGATAGTTTTTCCGATCGGTGCAAACCAAACTGTGTAAACGACATGTTCGCCATTATTTCAGCCAAAGCAAATCTTTGATTGTTTTCTGCCAGCTTGCATTGTGGCACCATCATCAAGCCCCGTCCACCGTTTTCCCCGAATGAACAAGGCCCAACAATTAGTTTGCACAACTTGAACGAAATTGTCTACAGAGGTGTTTTCATATGATTTTTGTAAATTACAATACGGTCGCCGTTTTGGGCACTTTTGTCGCCGGCCCGATTCGGAACTTAATCGGGGCCTGCACGTGAGCCGTTCGTCCGAAGGTGCCAGCGATGAACCAAATTACCCGTTCTCTCGTCTCAGTAAAGCACAATGGTTCGGCCCGAACAGATACTACTTTTATAAGATTGCAAGCATAATGCAGTCTACGCGCGACAAGGAAAGCGACCGGCCCCCGCTATCGCCTACATCGGTCACAGCCTGCTTGCGCTGTCGCGAACAAAAGGCATGTGCATTCCCCCGATCGGGTGTTTGAACGTGGCAGTACTAATGCTGAGAGTACATGATCCGTAGCTGAAATGCGACCGTGTGCGTCCCGTGTGCGCTCGGTGTCGACGGCTCAGTGCCAACTGTGCCTGGCCTGCTCCTCCAGACCGTCGAGGCCCCCGCGGCAAGCGCAAGCAGAGGCCGTTGCGCATGGGGGCGAGAGGCGGTCGCGATAGTACTGGGCCTGATCAGCATTTCAACGCAGGGCCTGCATCGCCTGTATCGCCAGAGACGCCAGCTTCTGGTGAGCACGCGTTAAATGAACGCCCTGCCACGCAGATCTCTGCTTCTGGACCTCAGGGTCCCCGGCATCACCCTGTGGAGGATGCCGCCCCAAGCGACGATGCGGTGGGCTACACATCCCCTGGCCTCGTGGCGGACTATCCTGTGCTATCTGGTGTAAGTACTGGCCCAAAGGCCTGATGGGCATTCATATTCGTGTAAACGGTTTCTAATTGGTTGCGTAACAGTCTTACCAATGTCAGCTACGCAAATCGACGTCGCTTGCGCGTGAGTCTACTCTTGAATCAGATCAGCCACCCCCTTTGCCGCCTACCTCACTCGGTCTTGCTCTGCTTGAAATATATTTCGCGCGCATTTACAACGCCTCTGTCATGTTTCACAAGCCTCTCCTCTTCCAGCAGTATATCGAGGGCACAGTCCACCGAGCTCTCCTGCGAGCCATGTTTGCGATGGCCACCCTGTATGTTACGTCTTGCCCTTGCAGAAATTGTGTCGAGGGTTGTGTTGACAGAAGCCCCCAGTTTTCTCCATCCAAGAAACAACGAAAACACATCTACGACGACTTCGAATGAAGAGCTCAAGATTTTGAGTGTGTATCAACCCTCCGGGCTTTCGTGGGCCAAAGCTGCCTTGAATGAAGCCATGCAACTAGTCACACAGTCTCCATCTTTGATGGCGGTTCAGGCCTTACAATGCGTACAACTATACTGGTTTGGTGTCGGTAAGCCTCGGTCAGGAGATATGTGCCTTGGTAAGTTACATGGTCCAGCCTTGGCCGCCAATTCTTGTGGGGATCAATCACCTCTTCCGGGCTTTGCATTAACAGGGCCATAGCTCTTGCCTATCGGTCATGTCAAGTACTCGGATATGACAAGAGACTTCCCAACGAAGATGATAGTTCCAGTGGGGTGCTTGAACTCGAATTTGGTCGGCGGTGTTTCTGGTCTTGCTGGCTTTCCACGTGCATTGTAATGGAGCCGGAGCCCTACGTCGACTCGGCGTGGAAGGAAGCTGCCATGCTACCACTCCCCGGCTCTATTTCCTCTGGTCCGCAAGGCTACAGGGTGACGTACAATCAGGTCATGGATAAGTATTGGCACGCAATCTCCGTACAGCCTCAGTCCTCGATGATCGGAACTCGACGTCTCACCGCTCCCGGTTCCTTTATCAAGATCATTGGAGTTTGGTAAGAGAGATCCACTCGACGTGATGGAATTGTAACATATTTCTAACAGTCTTTTATGTTCAGGGCAAAGGTCCAGCTTCTCTGCAAAGACCGCCCATTGTCCATTACTAGCGCCGAGCTGACATCTGTACATCACTTTTCACATTTGGCCACTATACTCTTTCACGACGCTATTTCTACTCGAGACTCTTCCCCTCAAGATTATGATACAATCGAAGCTCAGAACCTTTGTGTTTTTCACGATGCCGTTTACCATCAATGCCAGATCGTCCTGCACTCTCTGATTGTGCCACTATTCTCCGGAATCCCTGCTGATCGCAACATTGATAACCATCGCCAGGAACAAATTAGAGCAGCGGAAACAGTCATGAACCATGCAGACTTATTTGCACAGCTGCTTGCCCCATATCTCCATGGAGAAGAAGATGTTTCGCGTCTGCCTCCTCTCGTCGGCTATGGTGCCTTCGTGGTGGGAATGGTGTTTCTCTCTACAGAAGCTGCTCGACGCAACCAGGTAACGACGGAAGTGCCCGCCGACACGGATAAAAATGGCGACAGGCTGCTAGTTGTCAGGGACATAGTGCGGGCATTGGACATATTGAGAGCGTCCTGGAGAGCCCTGCAGCAACCGGCAAGTACCGAATCTGACCTCGGACTTATGTACGTAGTATTAACTGCTATGGTACAGTGGGAAGTACTCAGCTCAACCTTGCAACCCTACATCTCGAGCTTATCCGAGCGAACCGGGCCACGACACGGTATGCCACCCGCAAAAGTGCAACTCCTCAGTGTCATTAATAGTGTGGAAGCTAACGCCTTATCAGCCCAAGCATCGCCGGGAGGTAAAGACGAGAGTTTATCAAAGACGACAGAGCGGCCGGGTCAGTCAGCGAACGCTGACCATGTGCCTTCACAAAATCCGAATACGGGCAGCTACCCTAGAAACTACACCATAGATGCTCGCAATTCAGCAATGAGCCTGAATAGTGACGGTTTTGCACTCAGCGGAAGTGTCGAAAATGTACCAAATGGCCCGTACATGGGCCAGCCTGATTTATTTGCAGACTGCGATTGGTACGGTCTGTCTCTAGCAGAAGCAGGAGTTGAGCAATTGGTAGGATGTGAGCCGTCCAGCTTGTTTCTCCAAGGATGGAACACCTTTAGTTAGCACCAGGGCCGCCAGGTATGGCTTTCATAGTACATGCATCTTTGAAATTCTAGTGCATTTTACTTGATTGCTGGGTTTTTGAGGTAGAAGCCGACGCCAGCGCTCCTAACAGTGGCGCCATAGCGCAACTTCGGACCACGAACAGCTTACCTTGTTATATTTCAACTTCTAGCACTCTTAATGACGAGTTTCCTTGTCGTCCGCACTGGACCAAAGACCCCCGCGACACTTTCAAGCGTGCCGTTCAGAATTTTGACAAATCGGGAAACTTGGCGGGGGATTTCTTTCTAATACGCACAATTATTACTTTAACTAATTAATATCTGACATTCCCATGTCTGCAGTATCCTGCCCGCTTCAAGGCCAAGAGACTTATTCATTGAACCAAGACATAAATGAATGAAATTGTTTTGTACTAGAGACTAAGGTATTATGCGGGTATCCGGCCTAACGAGCCGTGATAAATAAAAATGAAGGAACCGAAAAACAAGACCCTCTCAACATCGTTAGCCGTCTTCCTACATGGCTCAGATGTTTGCATCCCGATGAGATTTTAACCAGAGGCTGGTTTAGACTCGGCGGTAGCCTCGACGTCGTGGGAGTGATTGGCGTAGTCGTCTTCGCCGGAGAGCTCCTCGAGAGTCTTGCGGGCTGTCTCGGGGATGAGGAGAGTGGTACCGCAGCCGAGAAGCATGAAAAGAGCAAAGATCTCAAGAACATGGTCGAGCCAAGGAGAGGCGTTGGTCTTGGTAGCACCATGGGTACGTAGACTGGCAATGGCACCCTGGCCAATGATGGAGCCAATCTTGCCAGAGGCAGCAGAGATGCCATGCGATGTGGAACGGTAGCGGGTAGGGAAAACCTCGCCGGGCACGATAAAGGTCGTGGTGTTGGGGCCAAAGTTGAAGAAGAACTGGGCAATGACGTAGATGGCGAGCAGACCATTGGGGGGAATGTGGTGGTAGGCGAAGCCCATGATGATGAAGAGAATGGTCAAGATGATGAAGCCGGCCATCTGAATGGGCTTGCGGCCGAGGGTATCAATGGTGGCAACAGAGACCCAATAGCCGGGAACGGCACCAGCAAGAACAATAATGACGTTGCCGACAGCCGTGTTGTACAGAAGCTGGTAGACATTCTTGACGTGGCCAGAGGCGGTGGAGAAGCCAATGGCCTCGAGAATGGTACCGTTATTCAGGGAGAGACCGTAAAAGGCAACATCGAGACAGAACCAAGAGCCCGCGGTTCCCACAAGGAGGAGAAAGTTCTTGAGCTTGCCATAGTGGCGGCAGAAGTCGCGGAAGCTGGCCTTGGGGACCTCGAGACTCTTTTCGGCCTGCTTGTGGACCTCGGCGCGGGCAATCTGGTCGGGCTCGCCCTCATGCTTGCCCTTGATATAAGCCTTGACGTCGTCATCGGCCTGTTCGACGTCGCGAGCAACGTCAAAGGTGTATCGGGGGGTCTCGGGGATGGTGAGACGGTCTGGGGTGCATGTCAGCGATCATCATTGCACGAGGGGCGGCGACCTTGTGCTCCTTACAGTAGAGAGCAATGCAGGCGGGAATAACACCGCAGCCAATAAGCGTCCTCCACATCTTGTCGACGGCAACCTGGCACGATCCAGTGCAGTGAGCGACATCTTTGGCGCCTTCAAGAGAGTGCTTGAAGCCGAGGGTGACGAAGAGCATGACGAGAGCGGCGCCGAGCTGACCGAAGCCTTGCATAGCAAAGACGGCGCCCATCATGGCACCGCGCCACTTGGTAGTAGCAAACCTGTATTAGATTAGCGGAGGGACAAAGTAAACTATGTCGACTTTGAAAAGTCGTGATGTTGTCGAATTGTCGCGATACCTTCAAGCGTCGCGAGGATCATCCACAACAAATGGCAAAAAAAAAACATTAGAGAGACGGAAAACTTACTCTGAAGTAATGATGGAACTAAGAGGGTAGTCACCGCCTATACCGATGCCCATGATGACCTGTTGTCCTCGAATTAGAGTCCAGAAGCCATGTGGCGGTGGGGTGGGACGACTTACACGCCAGAAGATGATGAGACCAACAATGTTCACGGCAGGACCACCGGCAGTGAGAGACTGGGCCAGAGAGGCAAAGATGATGACCATGAGCTCGAGACCGTACATGCGCTTACGGCCGACAATGTCGGCAAGCATACCAAACCCGAGCTGGCCGACGACGGTGCCGGCAGAGGTGGCCAGCTTGATGGCGTTGTCGGAAGAAGCAGGCATCTTGCCGGATCCGGGATAGTAGACGATGCCCAGCATAATGGTCAGCATAGAGGCCGTGAAGATGTCGTACGAGTCGGTGAAGAAACCGACACCGGCGACGACGCAGGCGCGGACATGGTACCAGCCGAAAGGAGCCTTGTCAATCTCGGCGAGGGCCAAGCGTCGTCTCTCATTCAAGTCACTGACGTGAGCATAGTCGTTGTTGAAGTTGTGGTAGGCGGCGTTTCCACCAGACGTCTTGCCAAAGTTGGCGACGGTCGTTCTGGTGTTGCTGTCGTCTCCCGAACTCATGGTGGACGAAGATGAGTGTGTATGAAGGAAGAGCGAGAGGGGCTGAAAACAAGATTGGCCAAGTTGCCGAGGGAGATGGCCAAAGGTGCTACCTAGTCTAGTACAAAGGGGAAAGGAAAAAAAGAAGGACGCAAGGGAACCGGTTTTATATTATGCATGGAGAGATGAGCTGAGGCAGGCCGTCGTGTGAGAGCACGTAGCATGCTCTTCAACGGAGCTGCGTGAATGGCTCGGGCTGGGCTGAGAAAGATGGCGTGCATGACCCATGTAACTAGTTACTGGATCGTCTACAAACTTTTTTTTACCTTTTTTTTTTTTTTTTTTTTCGTCTTCTCTCTGACGACCGCTGCCATTGTTCCCGAGAGCAGGGCAAAGGGGGAGGGTGGGCGGCCGGGCGGACAGTCGGATTGTAGGCCTAGCGTCTAGTCTGTGGCGGAAACGAGGCGTTTATGGATGGGGTAGGTACGGTGCTAGTAACAGGGAACCGACGAACAAGAAAAGAAAAGCAGTAAGAAAATAATAGATGATGGGCACAAGGTTGCGTGGAAAGGTTGATTGAGAGTCTCGACAAAATCATGTAAGTGGTTTGTTCCGTGATGATGGGCGGTTGGACGCCAGACTAGTTTGGGTAACCACTAGCCAAATAAAGAGTGAGATTGGGCCAGTGAGAGATGGGGAATGCAACACGTTGCAACGCCACATTGTTGCCGTCTTTGCCGTTGGGCATTGGTCGGTCGCGAAAAGAGGGCTTACCTTTGGGCTTCTTGGCTTCTTGGCTTCTTGGCACGTCGAATAGGCCAAGAGATGCATTTGCGGAGGGACCGGGCGGAGCAGGCTGTGAATGGGGCCGGAGATAACGAGGCTGGAATACATGATGAATATTAATATAATCATGCTGTGCGGGCTCTCTCGTGGTGTTGCCGGCCGATTTCCGTGGTCGAGGTCGTTTCGAGCTGCATGACTTGCTGGGAGCATTACTTAGTACAGTACTTAGTATTAGCCCGGCTAGCCCCGGCAGACTCGAATTACCCTTATTATTTGCGTTATTTGAACTCTTTTTTTTTTCCTTTGCACCCTCGCTGCGGTGCGCTAAGTAAGTAAGTAGTATCTGTGCCTCATTATTCGTCCGAGATGCCCATTCCGTTTTCGGCCACCGAGTCTCCCAGTAGTTGTCCCCCCAAATTGACCCTCGGTCGATATCCTGGGCAACTTTTCCAAGTGTCATGCGTGTACGGATTACCTCGTCTCTCTTGCTCTGCTGTACTGCATCTTCCATACATGCCATGTCTGTTCGCATCAGCTCCCCCGATTCCCTCTCCATATCCCCAAACTCTCTAGTCTTGCATGCCCGGTCTTACTCTCGCTTCAACAGTCTCCGCTTTGCTTTTCTCGAGAATCTATTTTCCATTACTCACAAGGTCTGCACATGGGTCCCAGGGTCCTTGCTTTTCATAGTTCAATACTTGTCACTCCCCTCACCACGTGGGTGCTTACCCAACGCGCATTGCAGGCTTTTGCATCCTTCAGCTGCGTCTCTGTCCCTTTGTCTAGACTCGGGCCTACTGCCAGTTATAGAATTCCGGTTGTCACTGTCCGAGTTTTTTTTTTTTTCTGTCAGTTCAAGTGTCGCATGACTGACGGATACAATCCTCTCGGAGCACAAGACCAGCCACCTATCTAGGCCGTCGTGTTGTCACCATCTTTGCCTACCTGTACCTTCCAACCATCAGCCTCAGACTTGCTTTAAACATCCCGTTTAACCTTGTACCGACGCGCGAGCATGTCGACAACACAGACTCAGATGGCACCCTCTGAGCGTACCGCCGCTGCCGACGAGTCTGAGATTCCTCAGCTCACCTACACCGTCGCACAGATGGCCGAAGAAAAGCGCGATGCTTTGCGCCTCGTCGCCGACACGATTGCGCAGCAACGCCAAGTCGCGTCCACCACCATCATCTTCCACCCGGCCACCCTGGGACCCTTTGTTGCCGTGCTCGCTGGGCTCGTGTACCGCAGCCGCAGCGACTGGGGCGGCGCCGTCATCCTGGCCTCTGGCGTTATCGTCGCCTACCTGGCAGCCATCCAGTACTACACCTACGGCTATCTGCAACGCGCCGAGAGCTTTCACTGGAAAAGCTTCATCACACCCTCGACCGCCGATCCCGTGCGGCAAGACACAGTCATGTACGCTCGCTACGGCGACAACGTCATTGCCACGTTGGTGCTGCGCCTGGTCGCGGCCAAGACCCCGTCCAAGACGGCGTCGCAACAGCGCGGGACCGGCTCGAGCGCGCAGATTCGGGCGTGGGCCACGCGCTTGCGCTACAGAGACGCAGGCGTGGGCGGCGACATGCTGCGCGAGGCAGTCGCCCTCGCCCGCTCATCGCTGGGCCCGGCGGCTGCCGTTGAGTTTAGCGACGCTCATGCCCATGCCGTCGATACCACAAAGCACTTTACAGCGCCCTTTGCGCGACGTGAAAAGAGGGCACGGCAAGCTCTCGCGCAGGCAATCAAGGATGTCGACGCAGCGGCTGAGCGATGATCGGGACCATGGTACACTATGTAACATCAGCCTTCAAATGCAGCAACAAATGTAGCAAATAGAGTTTAAAGTGAGAACCCCGAGTCTTGCTCGTGCAAGGAAGAGTCGACTAATGAGCCGACATTATTCTCCACGTGCGCCTAGCCAGCTGACCACCCAACCATCGCCCAGAAAACTGTCGCCGACCAACCTGTTATTCGGCATCATGACTTATTGTAAATGATACCTAAGTAATCTTGACTCGAGTGCCCAACAGTCCTTGCGAGTGACGCTTGACTAGCGCCCGCCTCTTTGACTCTTGGCATGCCAGCCGCACACCCCACGATGATTTTCTGGCGTCCTTGGCAACTTGGCTGCCGTCTTGGCCCGCCTTGGCTGCAGATCAGAGATCCTTGGTGCCGATCGTGGGCTTAACAGCTTCATCTTGATTCCCATGCCGTGCTAGGAAAACCATAAAAAAAAAAGAAGAAGAAAAAATCGACGAGGAAGAGTTACGACAAAGGTTGAGAAATAAGAAAAAAATGGGTGAATAAGAAAAACAAGGAGGAATTAACGAAATGAAATGAGACAGATAACCAGGGCACAAGAGAAAAAGATATTTTGTAACAATCTGTAGTCACATCTTTTCGTTCTCATTATACTTACTGGCTATGTGCTCATCGCTTTTTCCTTGTCTGGAAGCAAAGCCTACACCGAATCAAACGTATCTGTATGAGATGCCTACTAGAATGAACATTGACATTTCCGTATAAACCTTGCGCTTTCTGCACAACATCATAAATTAGTACCCCTCTGCATGGTAGAAACCGCTCTGCTCAGAGACCAATTGCTCCCAATTCACCCACTCGTCCAAATTCAACTCAAACGACCCGAGGTCCGAGAATTCACCAGATCCCCCAACCTCTGGCGCCTCAACCGCCTTTGCATCATCATGAGCTGCCTCCACCGACATATTCGCAGTCGCGGCTTCTTTTTCCTTGCCGTTTGTTTCTGCTCCCTCCACCACGGCGTCTCTCTTTTCCCTCATGGTCCTGACATAGGCTGGCTCCTCTGGATCCGGCATCCCTTCTGCCTGTTTCGCCGCGACGTAGCCGTCCCAGACCTCGAGCGTCCACTTGCTGAGGGCCTTGTATACTGCCTTTGCCGACGACTGTCCGAACACATCGGGATATTGCGAAAAGACACGGCCAATGAGCTCCCAAACCCTGTCCAGGTCGGAGCCCGGCCTTTTGCGGCGCGCTTCTATCAGCACAAAGAGAATCTTGTCCCACAGGTACGTCGAGTTGAGGCGCCACTCAAACTTGCGAAGGCACGGGTTCTCGCCCACCATGGATGCGTACTCGAGCAGCTTGGAAGCATTGTGGAATGCCACATTGCGCTCGGCCTCTGTGACGTGCCCGCCACAGTCTGCAAATCGTCGTGGGTTGTGCGCAAAGAGCCGCGTGTTGCACACGGCGGCACGTATCATGCATGTCACCAGCATGTCGAGCGGCCGCGACGGATCACAGTAGCGGACATATTTCGTCTCAAACTTGTCTTCAATCTCGTCAATGAGAGCATCCTTGTCAGCGGAAGTCACATTGGAGCTGGTACCAATGTCGCCCCATGAAGCGACGAATGTGGAGGTGCCTGACAGCCGTTGTAGCGATTGAGCGAGGTCGCAGCGAACGATGCACATGGTGATGGACGTAATGGCATGACGCTCCTTTGGTACTGCTATCATTGAGGGGCCAAGATCTTCATCCTCGACGTTCCAAGGCATTCCTGCGTCGCCCAAGTGAATATCCAGCGACGGCTTGGCGCCCAGCAAGTCGGCAGTGCGGAATTCTAGGTGTGCAATGTGCCACCACAGACGTCTTCTCATTTCCGTCTCAAAAAGAGACAAGCCGAGAGATGTTCCATTGCGATGCAAGCCCATCTTTTGGGCTAGTCGGAGGGCAATTCCGCAGAGGATATACTGTGACTCGTATCGTATCGTGCCGCGCAGTCCCAGCTGACGCAATGTGAGCATGAAAAGCGGCTCAGAGACGACAACTCGTGCCACTCACCATGAAGAGACAGAAAGCCCTCAAAGTCATGGGACTAGATGTACTGAGCAATCCAGCTCGCTTTAACGTATGCCGTGCAATGGCTCTATACTTGGCAAGGACTGTTTTTTTGCCTTCCTTGAATAGTCTCTGACAATCCTTTTCTTCCATGACGCACATCGTCCCGAAATAAAAGCAGAAAACCGCCGCCTCGATAGGTTTCGATACCTCTTCCTTGCGCTCTGCCGCCTGCCGTACCAAGGCCCAGAACGTCGGAATGTGCACAATCTTCATGAGCGGGTCGATTCGGTCAACGTACATGTCCCTGAGTGCGTGCAGGCACTGCGTGGCGGGGTGCCAGTCGCGAAGTTGATCCATGAAGCCGCTGCTTGAAGAGCTCGTACCTAGAAAAAGATCGGCTTCATGCTCTTCATCGTCATCACCGGCAGGCACAAACTCATCAGGATGTCGAAACTAAGCTAGTTAGAGTGTCGTAAATAGGACAACCAAGAAAACCTACATCGTCGTTGATATCAGTCCAAAGAGTGCTACTGAACTGAATATTAGCACGCAAAGTCAATTGTCATTTTGGACATGTCAACACACGTTTCGTAGTATCTCGAATTGTCCTCCTTGGTAATCAACCTCGGGCCAGACCTTCGCGTCTTGATCAACCCGTAGCGGAAGCCCATCGGCGCAGCCGCCTCATCCCTGGGGGTAGGCACCGAAGCACTGATCGGCGACTCCATCGTCTCATTGCTCTCGGACAAGGCATCTTCGCATGTACCAGGCGCCGTACTCGTGTGCTCAGCGACGTCGACGCCTCGCGTCTTGAGCATGTCCTCGTAGCGCCGCAGCTTGGCGTGCATCGTCTCACGCGACGGCTGCGACCTCTTGCGCTTTCCTCGCACCGGCGCGACATACTCGCAGCCAATTTTGGCGCGCTTGCAATTGCCGCATGGTTGGGCGTGGTCGCACCGGACCTTGCGCTGACGGCAGACGAGGCACGAGAAGGTCTTGGCGCTGTCGTCGGCGCTCACCGCAGGCGACGGGACTTGCGTCTCCATATAGCAGCGCGGAATAGATGGAATTGGTTTAAGGGGGGTTTCGGGGCTTGTCGAGGACAATGATTCTCGCTGTTCGGGGCTGGTGCGGGCTACCCCGAGTCGGCCAAAACGGGAGATGTAAGGTCGGGGCTCGGGGGTTAAAATCTTGCATTTTGAGCCCCGAGATCAAGCACTTGAACCCCGAGCTGCTGCAATTGAGAAACGCCGCCGCCAGCTAAAAATTCATTATAAGCGGTAGCATTCTCAGACACACAGTATTTTTGAAACTTTTAGGAATACTTTCTTGGACTTTATCCTATAGCTCTTGTTGCTCTCATACCTCTGATTGATGACTGTCATTGCTCTTATTGCTCTTGCTAGTCTCATTACCCTTCTGACTCTTATTGGTCCTTGCACTTCTATCACTTCTTCACCTTAATTTCTATTACATTTTTCTTGTATATCTGGTGCTAATAAAGATTGCCGCAATAATGCCAACCGAGGTATTACACGATCAGGAAAAATTACCACAAAACGATGCCAAACCAGTCATGCAGCTGGTGGAATATCCACCAGTGGCTAAGCGCATCCTCATCATGATTGCCTTGTATCTATCTATATTTCTAATTACACTCGTCAGTATACACACCAAAGTTGTCGTGTCGTCAAGTTCTTACAAAAATCAGGACCAAAACATCATTGCGACTGCGATCCCGCGCATCACCGACGAGTTCCATTCCATCGACGACATTGGCTGGTACGGCAGCGCTTACCTCCTAACCACCTGCAGCTTCCAGCTCCTCATGGGCAAGGTCTACAAGCATTACCCGGCAAAGCCGCTTTTTCTCGCAGGCGTCTTGTTCTTTGAAGTCGGTTCTGCCGTCTGTGGTGCCGCCCCGAGCTCCGCTGCCTTTATCATTGGCCGTGCCGTCGCCGGCTTCGGGGCTTCAGGGCTGTTTTCCGGCCTCATGGTCATCATGTTTCATACAATTCCGCTTCAGCAGAGGCCGCTTTGGCAGGGCGCCGCGGGGGCTTTGTTCGTCGTCGCCTCGGTTGTTGGGCCGGTCGTCGGCGGAGCATTCACCGATAGTATCACCTGGCGATGGTGTTTTTACCTTAATCTCCCGATTGGTGCTGTTTCTCTCCTCTTCACCATCTTCCTTGTACATCTGCCGAACCAGAAGCTGGAGCCCCGCGCCGAAACTCTCCTCGGCAAGATTCAGCAACTTGATCCGATCGGCAATCTCGCCTTCTTCCCCGGAATCATTTGCCTCATCCTCGCCTTGCAGTGGGGTGGCACGCGCTTCCCTTGGGATAGTGCCAGAATAGTTGTGCTGCTTGTCGTTTGTGTTGTCCTTGTTGCCCTTTTCATTGGTATACAGGCTTGGAAGAAAGAAGAGGCCACCGTGCCCCCTCGCATCATCAAGCAGCGCAGCATAGCTGCCGCCGTCTTCTTCTGCTTCTTTAATGGGGCTGGCATGATTGTACTCATGTACTACCTTCCTATTTGGTTCCAGGCCGTCAAAGGCGCGTCGGCTGTGCATTCAGGCCTCATGCTACTACCGACTGTCCTGTCAGTCGCCGCAGCGTCCATTAGCTCCGGGATCGTCATCTCCCGCGTTGGTTACTACGCGCCCTTCTACATTGCCAGCTCAGTTCTGACACCCATCGGAGCTGGTCTCATGTGTACCTTCACCCCATCGACCGGCGAAGGCATGTGGATCGGCACGCAGATTATCTTTGGCTTTGGTCTCGGCCTCGGTGCGCAACAGCATCTAAACGTCGTGCAGACGGTTCTAGAGCGCTCCGATATTGCCGTGGGGACGGCCGTCGTCATGTTTGTGCGATTTCTCGGCCCTGCAGTCTTTATTCCCATCGCGCAGAATGTGTTCCTCAGTGACCTCGTGTCAAAGATGAGCACACTTCCCGGAGTTGATACCGAGAAGATCATCAAAGGTGGCGCCACTGAGTTGCGATCTTTGGTTTCCGGTCATGAGCTTGATATCCTTCTTACCTACTACAATGCCGCTATTATCAAGGTCTTTTACATTGTGGTCAGTACGTGTGCCGTCACAATTCTCGCAAGTGTCTGTGTGGAGTGGCGTAGCCTAAAGGCCAAAGCGCAGACTGAAGCTGGGCAGCCAGCGTCTAAGTGATACTGAAGTATTGTTGTATCTTACCTAAAAACTACACATCTCCACTTACTATAACATTCATTCAAGGCGCACATATCGAAGTGCTCTCTCGACAGAGAAAGTCTGATTGACATGTAGACATTGCCGCGTTATATTACCACTACCCACTTCTGTCTACTTCCGCCACTCTTCAAGGTTCTATGTATGTCCTTGATTCGAATTTCGCCTAAAATTGGCGAAGCGAAATATTTATTTCATCCCTTTCGATGGTTGTTGTCAGCTTTGTCCAAGGCATAGATGGAATCTTGCTCATTTGAAAGTGAGGTAATGCAGATATTCACGATATTTGAACTTTTGATAAACATCTACGTTGACATCAATACTTGAAACTTGCATCAAAATGCGCATTGAAGTATATAACGGTCTGCCCTTGATGCCCCCCACGCTTGCAATGCAGGCATGAGCAAACTAGCCATCCTGCACGAATAAGACCATCAGGCGCACGCATTATCAACAGCCTCAGTGGGTCGCTTGAGGCACAAAAACGCAGTTGGCTCGCGTTTTCGCCTCATTCGTATAAGGGCAGGGTAGCAAAAAGTGTGGCACAGAACTATGACTATAAAACGCAGTCATGCCCCGTCTCTGAATCATGGACTGAGCATAGCCTTCATCCGGCAGTACAGACTCAGTAGGCGCGCCAAACATGGACTTGTTGCCATTGCCGCAGGACCCGACTTTCCCGACCCCAGAAACTCCATATCTTTCATCGGAAGACTGGGATTTCGGCCCCTTTGGCACATACCTAGACAGGAAATACCAAGCGTTGGGCCTAGCCGAGGCGCCTCTGCTGCCGACGAACCACGTGCTACTGATGCTACCTTTGCAGCGCATTTTTGACGCAATCCCGGCTGAAAAACTACAGTCATTTGTACAGACATGGCTGTACTTTGGTCTAGTGGCCGAATTTTTGGGCCTCAATGAGCTCCAAGACGGACGGCGTCTCATTGAACTCGAACAGGCTCGGCATGAAATGTCTGTGCTGTATCGTGAATGCTCAAAAGACAGTGATCACGGAAAGCTTTTGACCAGTGCTTTTCTTCTTGAAAATGCTAATATCTTCGTTGAGAGAAGAGATTCAGCAGGAGAGCTCGCCCCGCGCTTCCACTACTTACACCAATGTCTTTTTCGATCCATGCTCATCGTCAACAATACTTCCAACCAGCTAGAGTACTCTGTCCGCTACTCCATCTCCGGGCTGGCCGAGCTATTCATGACGAGTCTATATGCATGGAGCTTTCTAGTGACACCGCCCATCGTGCTCCCAATCGCTTCGTTCAACTGGTTCAGGGACTACCTGAAGTCGGGCAACGATGTCGAGAAGCGAATGCTGAGCTCTGGTTGGTGCCCGAGCGGGGTCGAGAAGCTGCGCAACCTTTTCCAAGGTGTCGCATCTCTTCACTTCGTCACGCGGCTGCGGCCACGTACAAGGCCGAGCGATCATACCAATTGCACCAACTATGCCTGCCGAGCCTTCCAGATTGACATCTCAGAGTACAAACCGCGCCACGTTGTTGATGGCTGCCAATGCGACGACGTGCATGTGGACGAGGCCGAAGTGACTCGGATACTCACCAACTCTGATTCTTACCCAATGTTGAGGATTGAGCCTGGCGCGACCGAAGCAGAGCCAGCGCGCATCACGCTTGAGACGTATGAAGCGGACATGAACTATGTCGCATTATCCCACGTCTGGGCAGATGGGCTGGGAAATCCACGCAGCAACACACTGCCTAATTGCCAGATTGTCAGGATTGCCAACTATGTCGCGAACCTCAACCAAGCTCTCAACGACAGTGACAAGCCGCGGTCCGAATATCGCGTCTGGGTCGACACAATTTGCTGTCCTGTTGAGCTCGAGGGAAAGGCCGTTGCTCTTGGGCGAATCGCCGACGTTTACAGAAACTCAGCACATGTTCTCCTTCTCGATTCATCCCTGACATGTCTAAATACCGAATCATGCAGCCTCGCAGAAAGGTTACTAAGGACTTTTAGCTGTTCTGCCTGGATGCGGCGTCTTTGGACCCTCCAAGGTATTGCACCGACCTTTCTTTTCACTTTTTTCGTCTGCAACTATGCTCTGCTCTTCTCCCGTCTATTTTATGTGCCAAAAGACCTGTTGTGATTATGGCAATCTAACGATAATATCATAGAAGCTGTACTCCCAAAGAGCCTCTGCGTTCAATTTCAAGACAAGGCAGTCTCGGTTTCAGCCCTGATGCAGGACTTGTACCTACAAGGTATGAAGGACGTGCGATTTCTCCGAATCTGGCATGACCTCCTGAACGAAGTATGTACAGTTTTCGTATACATAGGAATTGGCAGGCTAATTCATGCAGTTCAATGTCATTCGCAGCATTGAAGACACCAGTCGCAGCTTGGAGGATATCTACTTCAAACCGCAGCTAATCACGCTGCAAAGATTGATTCATTTCCGGACAGTTTCGGTACCATCCGATGAGCCTCTCTGCATAGCCGTTCTCATGGGCTTGCAGATTGATGGATTGACATTTATAAAAGACGGCGAACAACGCATGGCTGCCGTCTGGGCTGCATTGGCCGAGACTCTAGGTGGACTCTCTACGTCGCTGGTATATTATCTTGAAGAGACCCTGTCCATGAAAGGCTGGCGATGGGCGCCGAAAAGCCTTCTCGGAAGCTTGGGAGAGGATTCCACCCTGGGAATGGATGAGCGATCGCTTCGCTTCGGCATTGAGTTGCCCGTTACTACCCTATCATTGGGCATGCCAACGCCGAGGGGTCTTCGCATGAGGGCTCATGGCGGCCTTTTGACAGTCACTCCACTACGCGAAAACTTTGACGTGCAGCCGTGGAAGGGGGTCGCGAAAAGAGTGATAGAAAGTCATGTCCTCATCTATCGCGAACGGACGGGGGAATGGTATCGCATTGCTGACTGGCATCGCAGTCGGAAACTGGGATCATGGTCTGATGAAGAGGGAAAAGCGTACGATGACAAGCACCCATCCCCTTTGTTTGACTGCATCCGATCCAATACCGCTGCACTCATTTTTCAGGACTTTGAAACGAAAGCTGAAGCCATGGTTGCCATTCTGGGCAAGGCGCAGGAGTGCCTGGATGACGACCACGAGCAGAAAGCGATGGTTTTCGAGCGCGAACGCACTGTCCTGTGCTGGCGCTTGGGGCCAAAGGATGTAGCTCTGCTGAACAAGGTGATTGCCATTTCCAATAGGCTTGCGGACGACCAAGTCACGGCAAACTTGGTAGCATGCGGCGATGAGGCCAGTCCGCAGCGAGACGAGTGCCTGGCGGCAGTCAAAAAGTGGTTGGAGACGACGGTGGATCGGGAATGGAAGGACGATCCTGAATTCGCGCAACTTGTGAAGGATACTATGGGAGATGATATGGAAGGGTCGGCCTGGCCGCTCATCTTGGTCGACTATTCCAACATCATTTCCATGAAGGATTCGGCAGAGGACCAGGTTTGGTTTGTTGACTAGGATTCTAAAAAGTAGCCCGTATCTCCATTGACGACAAGTTTTTGTTTGGAAAGGAAGCCTGAGGCGAGCTCGAAGAAAACAATCATCAGCTAGGCGCGATTCCTCCAAAACAGATCAAGGAACCTCTCAGGCTCTCTGCTAGTAAGCGCAGTGGAATGATCACTTCAAGTTGTCATCAGCAGAAGCAACGTTATGTCTTTGAAATAGCCGATAGCAGTTGTAATGCATACTCTTTCTAGAGTTTCCTGAAGAAGACGTTCAGTAGGTAGTTTGCGTACTTGTCGAACCAGCGCCTTCAATAGCCATGAAAGAACTACAAAACGAGTTTGCTACAGTTGAGTAAGAACAAACTTAGCTCCACGGTGTTGCTTCTTTGATGTAACGTGTAAATATCTGAAAATGGATATTTTTTCAATGCGACTTAAAACCATCAGTGGCCTCCAGTGTTGTGGATGCCACGACTGAGACACCTCACCTCAGTGCAGCGAGCCTCACTAGACTAGTACTCGAGGCCTGGAGTATCCAACTGCAACTGGTAGCTACAAGGTATTGAACAGACATTGTGGAGCAGGGCATCCTTACAGATATAGCCGTTCTGTGCGGAGTACGCGTCGCCAAGAGCCAAGACAGCAGAAGAACAGGTGGTCAAGAACACCTCTTTCTGCCGCCCGCAGCCAAGTGAGTTATTTCCGTTTGTAACAACACAGTTCAACTGCAGTCAACGTCACGAGACCTGTGGGGGGGGGCTTTGTCAAGTTGGCTCATCCCCAACTTCGAGGCTGCGTGGCTGAATTCAGTCCCCCACACTGCCAAAGCCAATCGTGAAGCATCGTGCCACCACCCCCATTATTTTAGTTTGGGCGCTTTTACGCATCGAAGAGCATGGTTTCCGTCGGTTAGTTTTACCGGGGCTCGACGTTTCGCGCCAAAGCTTGGAGTGTAATCCGTATATGGGATGCGAACGACAAGGCTGCCTGGCTCTTGCCTTCATTGAGCCGCCTGCTACGGAGAAGACCAGATGAAATTGAGAATGCACGCCGCGAATAAATGGCCCGAAAAGCCTGATTCTTGGCTTGCAGAGCCCATCCAAACAGTTTTTCGAGAAATACTGCTGCCTAATCCCAGCCCCTCCCCCGTGCGGCGCACCAGCTCAGTCCCCTGGTCTTGTGGCTTGCTCGCCGACGCCCGCTCAATGCGGCCGTCTCGCCGTCAAACTACGCTCTTTGCTTCCTAAGCTCAGGCGGGCAGAGGTCAACAAAGGATGGATCACCGCTGCTAATTAGCTACACGAGCTGACTCGAGAGTACGTATGTACTGGTAAGCCGCACCGTTGCTGGTGTTGGAGCGCCACCGACGCAAGGCTCCTTGTGCGACAGGGTCAAGGTTACTATCAGGTTTGTTTCGCTATATTCTGGGCGGCTAGTTACGTCGGGGGCCATTCTTTTCTTTTGGAGCTGTGTCGGCTGGACAATAGGTGCACAAGAGTGCCGCATCGGCCTAGGCAGTCAAGCAGCGAAGCAAAAGTTTGATCCGAATGTTTTCCCGCGTACAAAAGAAGGGCTAACAAGAGAGTGCTGAGATGGGATGACCTAGGAAAGGAGACAAGAATGATGGCTTGAGCCTACTTTTTGTGTGTTGTGGAAGACGTTGTTCGCGAACGACCTAGCTTGACGCCATGTCTCATTGCATGGTTGTCTCTGCGGCAGATGGGCTGACCGAGATGGGAAGAAGCCTTGGGGCGGTGCCGCCGCTCAGGCTAGCCGTGATTACAGCTCATTCTGGAGGGCAAACGTGCATACAGCTGCGAGTCGACATTGCGAAAGGGGAAGTGCGGTAACAGCAAGCCCCCCCTCTACGAAAGCAGCTGTTTCCGGCTGATAAAAGGTCGGCCGCTCGCACCCCCTCTCCTGCTGCCGGCTTGAGCCTGGTTCTCGTCCCATTTCTGCAACCCTTTTTCCGATAGAAACAAACATTTGCCGCTCCTGTGACCATGGACCCTGAAAAGAAAGTCGTCCTCGAACAGGACGAGCTTGTGTAAGTCTGACCCCCTCTGCACGCTTCAATGCAACCCTCCTCCAAATCCGCCCATAAGGCCAGTGTCTCGCCTTTTGTCGCACTCGCTGCTGCAGCTCAGACCTCCGACTTGCCGACTCTTAGCGCTAATACCCCAAATTCCCCGAGCAGCAATGAGCCTGCCCAGCCGAAATCAGAAGCGGCCAAGAAGCTGGCCGCAATCGCCGCGACGGCAGAGGCCGAGATCAAGAATCCTCTCGTCGGCATCCCGCGCGACGAGCTCTTTGCGCGCGTGACGGCGTTTCAGCAAGAAAAGGGCCTACCAGAGGACATCTTGCCGCTTCTCAAAAAGGGCGCCCTCGTCGCGCAGAGCCCCGCCGGCTTCGAGGAGCTCGGCGACTTAGATGAGGATGACAAGGCGGCCTTGCGCAGGGAAGTCACTCACAGATGGAGCCATCCCTGGGCTCTTTACTTTACCATTGGACTCAATTCTATCGCCGCAGCTATTCAGGGCTGGGACCAGGTCGGTTGTGTTGTGTCTGAGCTGCACCACCTCTCTATGTTATTGACACCAGCCCGCAGACTGGCTCCAACGGCGCCAACCTTGGCTTTCCCGAAGCTCTTGGCATTCCCGATTTCAAGCCGGCGTGTGGAACCGATGAGACCGCGGGTCTCTGTGCCCAAAATGCCTGGATCGTTGGCTTTGTTAATGCCATGCCTTATATTACTATTTGTCTCTTGTAAGGATCGAGCCATGTTCTCGGCAGCTCCATCGGCCATGACTAACAGAGGCAGTGCTGGTTGGATATCCGATCCTCTCAATGAAATCATGGGCCGTCGCGGCGTTATCTTCATGGCGGCGATTTTCTCTCTGCTCGCTCCCTTTGGCATGGCTCTCTCGCAGACATGGGGTCAGCTTGCTGCCAGCAGGTAAGTTGTTCATGCTGCGCGTCATTTCTAGTGCTCAAGAAAGCTGACGCATCTCGCATAGGATGCTTCTTGGCATTGGCATGGGCTTGAAGGAAGTTACTGTCCCCGTCTATTCGGCCGAGAATGCTCCCACAGTCATCCGCGGTGGCCTAGTCATGTCATGGCAGCTCTGGACCGCGTTTGGTATGCGACAAGACAAACCTTGACCATCTCCAATCTTGACTTGCTGACTATTATCAGGCATCTTCCTTGGTACTTGTGCGAATCTGATTGTTGGAAAAGTCGCACACATCGCATGGCGTCTCCAGCTTGGCTCGGCTTTCATTCCCGCCGTCCCGCTTGTGCTAGGTATCTATTTCTGCCCCGAGTCTCCTCGATGGTACCTCAAGAAGAATCGTCACATCAAGGCTTGGAAGTCGCTGCTTCGTCTGCGAAACACACCTCTACAGGCTGCCCGTGACTTGTTCTACATTCACTGCCTTCTCGAACACGAAGACAAAATGATCGCAGAAGCTGGTCTGAACGTCAATGGCAGTGTCTTCACTCGCTTTATTGAGCTGTTTACAATCCCTCGGAACCGTCGCGCCACCCAGGCTTCTGGTATCGTCATGATAGCCCAGCAGTTGTGCGGCAGTAAGTTGAAACAAACCTTGCTCCTTCCCAACATCACTAACCCGCTTCAGTCAACATTATCGCTTTCTACAGCAGCACTATTTTTGTTCAGAGCGGAATTTCTGCGTATAGTGCTCTTTGGGCCAGTTTCGGCTTTGGTCTGATAAATTTCCTCTTTGCCTGGCCCGCCGTGTGGACCATTGATACCTTTGGTCGTCGTGCCTTGTTGATCTTCACTTTCCCCAACATGTTTTGGACTTTGCTCGGTAAGTCCCAAGCACAAAACGCGCCTCTCCCGAGATCAAAGCTAATACATACTGCGTAGTGGCTGGGTTTTGCTTCCTCATTGACCATGGCATTGAGCATAGTACAGCCCGCATTGGCACCGTTGCTACCTTTGTGTACCTCTTCTGTGCATTCTACTCGCCTGGTAAGAAACCACAACATTCTACGACTACAAGACGATAATGGCAACTCTAATCGTTGAAAAAAAAAATAGGAGCCGGTCCAATTCCCTTTAGCTACTCGGCAGAGTGCTTCCAGTTATCACATCGCGAAGTTGGCATGTCGTGGGCCGTGGCAACCAACAACTTCTGGGGCGCCATTCTGAGCTTGACATTCCCGCGGATGCTTCGCGCCATGACACCGACTGGCGCGTTTGGCTTCTACGCGGCCATGAATGTCGTCGCGTTAACCCTCATCTTTTGCTTTGTCCCCGAGACGAAGCAGAAGAGTCTGGAGGAACTAGACTACGTCTTTGGCGTCTCTACCCGAAAGCACGCCAAGTACCAGCTCGGCACCGTGCTGCCGTGGGGACTCAGGCACTATATCCTCCAGAAGAAAGACATAGTCTGCCCTTCTTTGTACAAGGATGAGAATACGGCTGCCAGACCCAACGAGGGAAAGGTCTAAGCCGCACAAACCTCGTGAATCAAGGGAGCATGGCTTGGCCATTCTTTACACATGCTGTTACTGATGGGCTACAAGGGTCGCGGTAGTAATAAGCCTCACAAATTCTAGCAAAGCCAAGAAAACTCAGATAACATTCACTTCATAATTGCGTCAGGCGGATGCCTTGTTTCATTCTTCGTTTGCGGCCGGCATGGCGTTTGCTACAAAATTCACCTGACCGTCGCCCCTCTTTGCAACTATTTATTCCCCTCTTCTCCCTAACAGATTGCCTCTCTCTCCATCTTTCCTCTCTCTTAATCTTTTCTCTCCAGAAATATCTTCAAGGTCTCGGTTACCGACGTCTCCTTCGCAACCACGTCGGACGAAAACGAGGTCCCATGGGACAACCCTATTGAACTGCCGGACGCGCCAGCAAACTTGCAGCCAGACCACTACCTCAGCAAACTACCCATGATTCAGGAGTTTTGGGGAATCTATGAGAGCTCTCCTCCTTTTTCAGACGATCCAAGACTTATTCGTTTCTTTGGATCATATCATCAGAGTGCATCGCGCGTTCTGGGCCAGTCTGCAATCGACTCCATGAAGCAGGACCCGGACATCTTCCGAGCCGTGCTCGATTCCACGCGGCAGGTGGCCGAGCTTTGTAAGTTCATCATCATCTTTTGCTTGAAGTCGGTCTTTTCGCTTGAAGTCGGTGATTTGTATCTGACAACTTGACCCTTAGGTACATCGGGGCGCTATCCCAGGAACCAAACTGACGTCAGCCAGCAGCCCCCTATGAACGAAGTGACGCCGGCCAAACTGCCGCAGAGTTCAGTTCTCTCGCGGGCCCGATCCTTGGTACCATTCCAAAACGGTCCTGACAAGATCAAGGCTCTTCTGATCCAGATGTACGGCCGTCGCAATCCGCGCTGGGGAGAACTTTACGAATCAAGCAAGTCGAGCGTGAAAAAAGGCTCAAGTCCAAGCAGGTGGTCAAAATTGCTCCAAGATATATACGTCGAGCCAGGTGAGAACGGCATTGCTAACTAACCATGATTTCATACCCTCTTATTTGGCCCTGGTGACGGCGTGGTTTCCCGTCGCAGGCAGCCTTCGTGGAGTCCCACGAAAGGCGGCTGGTTCGAATCCAGCCAGGGTCGTAATGCAAACCCGTCTCTACCACGTCACGGTAGCGCATTTGCGTTAGTAGGAGGCGAGATCTGCCGCGTTGACGGCCGCGAGATTGACTCTGAGAAAAGTCATGTCATCTACCACGTCACGGTAGCGTTCAGCCTACGAGATGGCTTCCACCGACGGTGACGTTTCTATGTAAGTTCTCGGAGTAGGGCTAGAGTGTTTGAACCTTTGAGGGCTGCCTGACTGGTTCAGCTTACATGCAGGCTTTTGGTTGGCCTAAAAATTCTGTGTGTGTGTCCTGCACGGCGCTCCCGCCGATACGTCCTAACGCTCTACGAATCGCACATCGCGTCCTGCATTATGAGGGACTCCTTCATACCTAAGAAGCAGACTTACTGCGACTTGGAAAAGGCCATTGTTACAGGTGTTCCCAGGTATGTCTCTATATGAATATTACCTGGCGTAGCTGGTAACGAGATAGCTCTTTAGTTCGACTGATTCTCTCATACTGCAACTCGGTACGGAGTAGTAATATCTATTAAATCCGCCCTCGTTGTCCCCATGTAAGACCTCACTGTATTCCACTTCCAGTTTTGACTCCTTTTGTCTTGTTTCTATAATTACGTCCCCAAACTTTTCAATCTACTCTAAACACTTTCAAAAAAAAAAAACAGTTCAAATCAGGCTTTGCTCTTTTGCTTCCGCGCCTCGTCGGCCTTGCGGCCTTCTTCCTTGAGCTTTTCGTCGTCGGGTCGCGCCAAAGACACCTGGGGCATCAGGATAAAGGCGAGCACAAAGCCGAGTATTGCCAGTCCCGCCCCTACCAAAAAGATGATCCGGAACCCTCTCTTGTACGCGGGTACGACGACACTGCGAATATGGGCAGCCTCGGCGGGGGACAGCGTGTCCGTGTACGTGCGTGGATTCTTCAAAAGGTCTTTTAAAGTCTGGTCGTCTAGGTTCAGATGCGAGATTGCGCTCCTCAAGACGTTGTTGCTGGTGAAAAGGCAGCGTTAGTAAGGAATGCTGAGAAACGCTCTGGTGCACTTACATGATTGAGCCGCAGACTGCGAGCCCCATAGTCGAGCCGACGTTTCGGATGAAGCTAGAAACATTAGCACAGGCCTCAAGACTAAGGATATAAAAACATACTTTCTAAAAGATGTTGCAACGGCCATGTCACGTCTTGAAACGCCGGCTTGTGCGGCAATCAGGGCTCTGCAGACACGTTAGCCAGTGAACCATACGCTGACATGTACGGAGTTTACTCACGGCTGCATAGTGTTTCCGACACCGATGCCAATCAGGACGGAGTAGCCAATCTGTTTGTCAAGACCCGTGTGCTCATTCAAAGTGGACATGAGTCCAAGGCCAATGGCCCAGCACATCCAACCAAAGAGGATGCACTCGCGGTATCGGCCAACCCAGTGCACAACGAGACCAGACGCTGTGCTGCTGACCGTCTGCACAATGGTAATTGGTAGCAGGAGAGCACCGGATTTGGTAGCTGAATAGCCGTAGACGAGCTGGTAAAAGGTGGGCACATAGTACACTTGCATGACAAAGTTCCATCCGTTGATCATCATGGTCAGGCAAGCACCATTCACAATCTTGGACTTGAATATGTGCACTAACATGACAATCAGTATACTCCACCCGTGGAGCGGAAAAAAAGAAGGATTTTACTGACGTGGTACAAGAGGGTATTCGGGTCCCTTCCATTGCCAGAGAACAAAGGCGACGCATATTACTCCACCGGCTGTGAGAGAGGCAATGACGGGCGCCGAGTTCCAGGGGTATTCGCTTCCGCCCCAAGTCAGACCGAGAATTACCGCAATCATACCTGCAAAGGACAGAATGATGCCTGTGAAGTCGACGGCCTTCAGCTTCCTAGGCAAAGGTTAGCGCCCGGTCACGACCGCGACCCAGATGCAGGACACGTACATTCTCCAGTCTCCCTCAACCTTTTTGAGTGGCATGATGAAGACCACACAGCACGTTGTGAGTAGAGTCAGTGGAAGGTTAAGACGGAATATCCAGCGCCAGGACTCCTTTGACTTGGAGGACAACGCGCCTCCTATCACAGGGCCAATACCATTTGCAAGCGCAACAACAGCACCCTGCGAACACGCGTTAGGTGCGGCTTCCCGTGAATTTTGAATGACTAAGTTCTTACCAGGATGCCCTGGTACTTTCCGCGCTCCCTCAGCGGCACGACGTCGCTGACAATCAGCTGCGCGACAGTCATGAGACCGCCTCCACCGATGCCGGTGAAGGCGCGAAAGACTGTGAGCTGGAGGACCGATTGCGCCAGCGACGAGGCCAGGGAGCCGAAAAAGAATATGGCAAGACCAGTGAGCAGAACGACCTTTCTCGACCAGATATCCGACAGCCGCCCGTAGATCAATTGTCCAACCGTAGAAGTGCTGCGATGGGTTAGCCATGCTGGCTCCCGTGGCATCATACACGGGGCATTCTCACATGAAGTAGCCGCTCGCGATCCAGGAAACCTCCTTTGTAGATCCAAATGACGCGCCGATGATATACAGACTGGCCGCGAGCGTGGTCTGGTCCATCAACGCGACCAAGTCCACGCTGGCACAAGCCAGAAAGATCTGTTCCCCGTCAGCACTCCGCCCTTGCTGCAACAAAAGAGAAGCATCAAGCCTCCATGGCCATACCGTGATGATTGTGCGTTTCGGGACATAATTTGTCTGCTCGTTGAATTTTGTCCCGGCGTGTTCTGAATCACTCGCAGAGTGCGTGCTACCGTCTCCCGCCGTCGGTCTTGTGGACACGACAGCCGTGTCTCCGTCTCCAGCCATTTCTGTACCGGTTGCGTAACTAGTAACTGTGTTTGATCTTGACGACTTTTCGCGGGGTCGGGTGTGTCAACGGGAGCAAAGTTGAGGCGGCCACATATTTTGTGCGTGGGTTTTTCAGTCCTTTTTAGTGTCAGCCCTTGGGTTGGATCAGATAAGAAACAAAGAGAAAAAAAAGGAAAAGCAGGAGGAAGGCGAAACCGGGCTCGTGGGTCCGGTGTGAGACATCAATCTAGACTAATTGTCTAATTGTACACCACAGTCCCCTTATAACAACCGACAGGGCAGGAAGACGAGGTGGATGTGACAACCGCTGCGGTTTGCTTACCTAGCAATAACAGCAACGAGATTATAACGCCAGAACCGGTCTGTGTAATGGCCATTAATGTGGAAATGCAAGCCATATACAACGATCCGTGCAAGGGACCGCATACAAGGTTTATTTAAGCATCGCGTCACTTGCAGCCAAGCGAGCCAAGAATAACGTGTAAGCCCTCGCATTAGCCGATGTAACTGTATCCTTTTCACTTGTTTCATCAATCTGTCTAACCCTCTGACCTAGTAGATTACTCTATTCTCCAAATTCTCTCGTTTAGGAGGCCCTTTGCGCAAACGCCGATCGTCACACCCATTTGAGCAGGATTGAGTATGTAACTTACCAATAATAAATTGGCGCGTTGGAAGCGATGATGTACTTTTTAACCTTCTTTTTAACCTTAGAAAAAACTAAAATTTCGGCCCGCTGATCCCTTCGGCATTCGAGAACTCGCCAACGACTTGGCGGGTCTCTCTTTGTGATTTGGCCCATCAAGGTCAAGACGTTTGCGGCAAGGGGCCAGCGAGGTTCGCCTCTCGCATCACAAAAGGGAAAACAGTGCCACTGCCAGCAATCAAAAACATCTGCAACCTGGATGGTTACACATATTAGTCACGGAATCCAGCCCGCCGCCAACACGGACAATGTGTCCCATCCATTGATCTGCTTCAGCGCCAACCTTGTGAGGTTGACGAGTGCGGGTTCGTCCCACAGACCGGGCCTCTGACCCCCCTTGGAGGTAGGGCCGGTAAGTCGTCGTTCATGATGGGTTTTTAAAAAGATGTTTGCCACGCCCTCTACCCGCTGGAAAAGCGCCGTGAGAGCAAGACCACCCGAGGCGCCTCTTTTGGCATGGGGCTCAGCTGTGCCTCTCACACAAACACGAAAAAAAAGGTAGCTAGCCTTTGGGGCTGCATGCAGATTCCATAATTGATGGACTGTGAACAAGTGCCGGGAGCTGGTAGCTTGCACACCCGTGGACGGCTCGGGTAGGCTGTTATATATCTATAAAGCCCAGTGAAACAACCTTGGACAAGCAAATCCGCCGTTGAGCTATAAAAGCTAGGTTCTGCGCTTCGGCCCAAACTTGTACCGGGTCGTAACTAGATTCAGATCAAAAGTTTCTGCTGTCTTGACTATCAATAAGTAGCCGTGGAAGCAAAGACCATGATGAAGGAGACAAACGCGCTCAACGTTTACAAGGGGCCAGAGTCCATCAGAGACTACTTTGACCCGGACACTGCCCCTCCTATACCCCTCGTCGAGGTGCCAGCCTCGCTGAATCCCTACTACGGCGATGGCGTCCGCATTTTTGCCAAGATGATGTCCATGCATCCTGCCAACAATGTCAAGTGTATGCCAGGTACGTGACTCTTGGCTCTCTTCACCTCGAGGCATACTTACAAGAGCAGCGTTGAATCTGCTCGAGAAGAGCGTCGAGCCCAATGTGACAAAGACCATCGTTGAGTACAGCTCCGGCTCGACGGTCCTGTCCATGTCGCTGGTCGGTCGTGCCCTCTATGGCCTCGACGACATCAGAGCCTTTTTGAGCAACAAGACGAGCATCGCCAAGATTCGTCTCATGCAGCTCTTTGGCATCAACATGTACGTGTCTTCCAAGAGATGATTTAATACGATGATATACTGACACGGACCAAGCACTCTCTTTGGTGGCCCTTCCCAGCCCGAGCCGCTTGATGAGCGTGGTGGCATCCGAGCCGCCCAACGTCTAGGCAGCGAGACCACAGAAGCTCTCAACCCCAACCAATACGAGAATGAAAACGTGAGTTGGTGATTTCATCACGGTTGGCTGCGTATGCTAATCATTTCAGAACTGGAAATCGCACGTCCGCTGGACCGGACCGCAAATCCTCAAACAACTCCCCGAGATCAACCTTATCTGTGCGGGCATGGGCACGTCTGGTATGCTAGCCATACAAAGGCACTTACACGCCGCCCTTGGCTAATTTTGTGAAATAGGAACAATGACAGGACTGGGAACATTCTTCAAAGATGCAAAGCCAAGCGTCTTCAGACTCGGGTAGGCGGATACTTTCAACCTCCAAAATTTGCGCTGGCTAATGTCATGTAGTGTTTGCACCGCGGCAGGCGACAGAGTTCCGGGACCAAGATCGTATGCGCTCCTCGGGCCCGTCACCTTTCCCTGGAAGTCTTCCGTCGATCACGTTGAGGAAGTTGGTTCTTACGAATCATACCGTCTATCCCTGGAGCTGTGCCGCAACGGCCTCGTCTGCGGTCCGTCGTCTGGCTTCAACCTAAAGGGCCTGTACCAGCACATTGACAAGCAAAAGGCCGACGGCACCCTGAGCAAGCTCGCCGGCCCCGACGGTCTCATCAACTGTGTCTTTCTCTGCTGCGACTTGCCCTACCAGTACGTCGACGAGTACTTTGACAAGCTGGACAATTCATGCTTCCCATCGATACAAAACGAAGTGAGTGCACCCCCGCCCTTGCCCTTTGCAATCTTCTTTTGCACACAAAAGTCGCCTCGTCTAACAGCATCACCCCCGCAGGAGCTCCTCAACGTCGACCTGTACAGATATGACGAAAAGTGGGAGTGGGAGGCATCCAAGGCGCTGCCCGCCTACTTCCACGTCAACGAGGACCAGATGAGCGAGCTCGTACGCCGCGCGCAGGAGACGTGCACATGCGAGATCCCCAAGCTCGGCGCCGCTCTCGATCGGCGCGACACCACCAGCGTCCTCGATCTACGCCAGTGCGCAGACTACGTGCAGGGCCGGCTCCCCGGCTCCGTCAACCTCCCGCTGGCGCTGCCGGGCACCGCCAGCCCCTTCTCCGACCCTTCGAACCTGAGCCGTCTCTGGACCGAGCTGGACCGGGCGTTTGCCGATCCCGCCGTGGCCATCAGCGCCCTCGCGGGCAAGGACACGCTCGTCGTCTGCTACGACGGCGACAGCGCGCGCGTCGCCGCCAGCGTCATGCGCGCCAGGGGCTTCGCGGCAAACAGCCTGCGCGGCGGCCTGGACGGGCTCGCCAAGATGATGTCGACTCCGCAGACCTGCGCAAAGGCCGAGACCGAACAGCAGACGACTACCTGGCTTCAGCTCTGCGAAGCCCAGCGCGCACCGGCTGCGGCGGTCGAGGCGCCCGCCGCGAGTTCTTCGTCTGAGCTGACGAAGCTGCAGCAGGCTGCAGTCATTGGCTAAATTACTGTTACAATGGTGTAGTATCGGAGGAATTATCTGCGCGAAAATGGCTGCGAGTAGGCGTTGCTCGGCATGGAAGAAGGCACATGCGGTTTATTATGGTACAGATTGCTCATCAATAGTGTTCTATCACGGTTTAGATTGCTCATCAATATTACAACCAAGTGATTTTTATTAGAATGTTTCTAATTTCCTTAAAAGTCAAGTCAGGCATGAGCGGCAGTGATTATAATATGGTAGCAAATAAACTCTTCGGTAGCTCCCGGGCTACTAGCTGCACCAGTCGGACCAACCCCGAAATCACTCCTTTCTTTGTAATATGCTCTCGGATCCGTCTACTTACATATGCCAGCAATGCAGGTACAGGTCATGGCAGACAAAAGCTGGCACGATGGAATCAGCCAGAGGTGAGGGGGCATCGAACTAAGTAACTACTGCGTCGTAGCTAAATATAGGTTATCTTAGTGAAAGCTTAGCCAGCAACAAATGGTTGGGAAAACTCAGTTTCCGTTGACACATCCAATACTGCGATGTACAACCTTGTCGCAATCTAGAAAGCCGGTATGAATCACCATTTCCGCCATGACGACGCTAAACTGTCGGAGCCACGACTTATCATTTTCCCCTAGGGCTGGGCCCGCGATC
Organism: Beauveria caledonica; assembly: GCA_030777785.1. Classification (NCBI taxonomy): domain Eukaryota; kingdom Fungi; phylum Ascomycota; class Sordariomycetes; order Hypocreales; family Cordycipitaceae; genus Beauveria; species Beauveria caledonica. The sequence continues at coordinate 30,702 of JAPFSE010000121.1, read as the reverse complement.
GAATGTTTACACCTGGCACGACAGATAACGAGGATTTTCATCCGATAAGCCGTATGATTTCATGAATTGGACTTCCAATACTTGTTGCACTGATGGGTCATCTTCATCATCACCAGTCCTCTGAAGAAAAACAAGGCTCGTCGTTACCAGCAGCACGAGGACCTGATTAGTGAAGCTCCAGTCTAGAGTGACGCTTCCGCCAACACTGATAGGCTGCCGACAGTCTAGAATCTCGTTTCGTGGGGGCGCTGGTTCAGGAACAGATTGCTCGCGTCGCGCCGTCGGGAACCAGCCTTACTCGTTGTCGGCGGTGGCGTCAAGCTCGCGTGCGCACGAATGCTGGCCAATGTCGCCCTCGCAGCTAAGACTTTGGAGGCCGTTGTCTAAAACTATTTAATAATCACTCAAGATGCTACCTGTCGGATGGTTGTTATAAAAAGGCAGAGACGCTTCCCTCAAACGTTCCATCTTGAAAGCAACCACACTGTTCAGCTCACGCTCTTTTGGCAACTATCTCGACAATCGTTCTCTCAATACACTTCTCCATCATTCGTTACGACACCATGTTCTTCAAGACCTCCACCATTGCTGCTGTTGCAACTCTTCTCGGCGCCGCCGCCGCCATTCCCTCTACTTCCTCTGGAAGGCAAGTCTCTCTCCCTCTCTCCCCATGGACAACTCACAACCTTTTTGCCCTCTGTCCCATTCTGACACAGAAATGCAGCGAAAACGGCCTCTCTGCCATTAAAAAGCGCAGTCTCGACTGCAACGACCCCGTCTGGGGCCTCTCCCACCAAGACTGCGCGCACATGTCCGACGTTGGCTTCGGCTCCATGGGCAAAAACCACGACGGCGACAACGGCGCCATCTGGGTCGGCGACGACGGCCACACAACCTTTACCTTTACCAACCGCGCCGAGGACAACAACGACTGCATGACCGTCGTCGTCTGGCTGCATACCGCCGACCACGTGTCGAGCTTCGTCAACGTGCGCCAGCCGTACGTTACCTGGTCGCTGCCCAGCAACGGCGACAGCATCACAGTCTCCATGGCGGCGGGCATCTCGGGCGCCTTTGCCGCGCTGCACCGCCACGTCACCGTCCTCCAGGACGGCCAGGTCTTCAACACCTGGGGCGAGTGGTCGACGGGCCCGTACGCGACCGTCAACGTCTCCCGCGAGCCCAAAATGGATGGCAACCGCATGGAGATTGTGACGTCGGGGGGCTGTCGCGCCAACATGGACCGGTGTGTCTTCAAGTGCAGACACGGCAACCGCTGCGGCGGCGAGGGCGGCGGCGAATGGTATCTCCAGGACTGCGAGGCGGGCTCGCAGGAAGGTAACCCTCACTTTGGGTTTGACCATCTGTAAGGTGCTCCTTGGACGTCACCCGGGGGCGAAGCTAATGATGCATCTAGGGGCAAGCACAGCGGTGGTTGTGGCGGCTACGAGAATGGAGGCCATGTTCAGGTTGATTTCCACAACTAGTCGTCACTTTTGAGGTCTGTTTGACGTCCTTTCCATTCCTTGTACCTACTTGTGCTGCCAGCATGCTCGACCCACCACGAGCTGCGGCAGATCTTTGTCCATAGCCGCATCTGAATATACGCGTTTGGGAAAGGGTCTTGTTTGAATGCAATGACAGATCAGATCCATATTTTGGTCTATATCTGCGGCGTTCTGGTTGGCGTTGTCTTTACACGCCGCGGTGCGGACAATTTCGGCCCACCTTTTTCAAAGTCTATGAAGCCGCGGGGCAATGATAAGTTCGTCTAATAAATTCAAGGTTCTTTGCAAAATTAAGGTTCAACAGACAAAGATAGTCAAAGATGGCATTCTATCTTTTAGCGAGTCTATTCTATAAAGGTCTAGAATCTTGTCCTTGAACCGCAAAAGGTCGCTGCAAAATTGTGCCCAAGTCCCCATTTTCGAGGCTGGGCTATATGATGATGAAACATGAAAGAGGGGAAAACCAATCAACTCCGGAAGCGTACTCATTCAAACAATCGTTCATTTGTGGTTTAGTTGGGAGCAGGAATCTTGGCAGGCTTAGTGCCTAGACCGTTCCTGTTGCGAAAAAAGAGAATATGCTTGCCTTGGCCAGTGGCCTCAGCCGAGGGCTCAACCCACTGGCACATACGGGCGCTCTTGTACATGGCGGCGAGGAAGCCAAAGAAACCGCCCTCGGTGTCGGAACGGTAGTGCTTGCCCATAACAGGACGGATGGCGTCCGAAGCCTCGTCGGCGTTGTAAAAGGGAATGGTGGAGACGTAGTGGTGGAGGACGTGCGTCTCGACGATGCCGTGGAGGAGGTGACGGCCGATGAAGCCACACTCGCGATCAATGGTGGCGGCGGCACCACGGACAAAGTTCCACTCTTCGGAGTGGTAGTGGGGGAGAGTAGGGTCGGTGTGCTGGAGAAAGGTGATGGCGACTATTGCTAATTAGCTGGGATTCAAGGTCGAGCGGGTGCTTTGGTGTTGAGAAACTTACCGAGCCAGTGGTTGACCCAGAGGTAGGGAATAAAGTACCAGACGGCAAGGTTGTACCAGCCAAACTTGTTGCCGAGGTAGTAGAGAGCAGAGCCGGCGAGGATCAGACCAATGTCGGAAAGGACAATAAGTTTGGCGTCCTTGGCCTCGTAGAGAGGGCTGCGAGGGTCAAAGTGGCTGACGCCGCCGCCAGCGCCGTTGTGCTTGCCCTTGCCGCGGCCCTCGCGCTGCTTCTCGTGGTAGTTGTGGCCGGTAACGTTGGTGAGTAGGTAGTTGGGCCAGCCGATGAGCTGCTGGGCAATGAGCATGACGAGAGTAAAAGCGGGAGCGTCCTCGGCGAGCTCGGACAGCTCATGGGCCATCTTGCCGAGGCGGGAGGCCTGCTCCTCGCGGGTGCGGGGGACAAAGACCATGTCGCGCTCCAAGTTGCCGGTGGCCTTGTGATGCTTGCCGTGGGAGATTTGCCAGGAGAAGTAGGGGACGAGCAGGGCCGAGTGCAGAACCCAGCCGGTGACATCGTTGATGAGGCGCGAGTCGGAAAAGGCGCCGTGGCCGCACTCGTGGGCAATGACCCAGAGGCCGGTGCCAAAAAGGCCTTGGAGGATAGTGTAGACTCCCCAGAGAGCACCGCGGGCGTAGACGTTGGGAACGTATTCGGGGGTGACAAAGTTGTAAAAGACGGTAAAGGTGACGGAGAGGTAGAGAATGTCGCGGAGGATGTAAAGATAGCCCTTGAGGGCGGAACGCTCGAAACAGTGCTTGGGAATGGCGTCGCGGATGTCCTTGATGGTGTAGTCGGGCGGGGAGAACTCGTTGCCGTATGTGTCGATGAGCCGGCCGTAGGAGGTGGGCTTGGCCACCGTCTCCATCTCGGAGAGGGAAGAGAGCGAGGTGGACGATGGGGACTGGCGAGGCGAGTCAGCGGGCGAGACGGCGGCCGAGGACTCGGACGAGTCTGCGACAATGTTGCGGCGGTAGACGGGTTGGGGGCCGCCGGCCATGGCAGTAGAAGAAGCCATGGTAATGTGTGTTCTTCAAGGAGGGTCGGAGGAGGATTGATGTCGAGAGGGTGAGGCTCTGGGGGGTCAAAGAGAAGGGGGAGGTGAAGAGGTGAAGAGGCGGAGGAGAGGTAAAAGTATATTAGTATGAGTGAGGGAGACCGCAGGGGGGTGGGGGCGTGTAAGAGAGGACGATCTGGCAGGGGAGTGAATTATCCGAGCTTTTGGGTAAAAGGAGGCGGATGGGGTGTATTCGTAGCGGAAGACCCTTTGGTCCTGGATTGAACCATTCGTGTGGGGAATCTTTCTACATTTTTCTCCTTGTTTGACTTGCCGAGTTGACAGGATCACCTGCTTAACCCGTCCTATCTAACTAACTCAGTGTGTACACGACTGATCAGAGATGGTAAAAAAAAAAAGTGTACCTGAGCTCCGAGTTTGTTGGGGTCCATAATAGGGTCCGTGGGGAATCTAAAAGGAGGGAAGAAAAAAGGTACGAGCAGTGTGTGCCTAAAAGGGTAATTTTTTTTTCTTCTTTTTTCTCCTTCGGGGCCTTTGCGCAATTCACCACCACGGCATCAAACAGCAGCAACAGACAGGGAAAAAAAAACGCAAAATCTGCTGAGCTCTATCGGAGCAAGCAATGGTCAGCAGAGCAACTCCTTTATCCAAGGAGTGACTGAAGTGGAGCGAGTGGGAGTCAGGGGACAGACATGCAGGCCGCTCGCTGTTGCAGTGCAGCGTCAAACTTGTGGAGAGATGTCGGGAGCTAGCTGAGTTTGCTGAGGTTGGCGGTAGGGAAAAGTCGGAACGATTAAGCGCAAGAGGATTTACATAGTCAACTAGAATAAACCATGACTGTGGTTGCTTTGGAGGGCTACCTTGCCAGTTTGCCAATATTATTAGTGGTAGAAACATCATTACTAGTTATCACAATGTATATAGTATGGATTCCGCTCGTATGGCCACACGCCACTGCCCATGGCGCTGCAGCTCGGCATAGCTTGCAGCCGTCTGTGATATGTTGACGACAGCTCACGACAGCTGATCCATGATTGCTATCGGATGCTGAGCGGTGTTGATGGTGTGATGCTGATACACCGCTTGAAGCTCTTTAGCCGCAACTGCAAGGCGGCCACAGCCACCCAGTGCCAGCCTCAGCAAGTTGTTTGTTGTCTAGACTCTGGCATGCAGGTCATCATATCAGCATATCATCTATTATTACTCCGCAAAGAAGCTTACTTGGTGCTTGGTACGCAAGTACGCAAGTACGTTCAACTTTCAGGGCACGTAGCGCGGCCCGCCAACCAGATTTGCCTCATCACTAGCGCTAGCGATCGTGTCAGTACGGATAACTAAGTCGAAACCCCCCCCCCCCCCCCGCCTCTTCTGTTGGAGCGGAAACGGAGCCACGCCACTGCATGTGAAGCCGAGCCACCAGCGACAACATGGCGAATTGATTGTTTTGGCCAGGACATGGTCTGGTGTCAGAACCCTTGAGTTGGTGCGAAACAGACATCTGACTCTCGAGAGAATGGCGGCAACCATTGAGAGTGCTCGTTAGACGCCCGTGCTGCCAGTCTTTTTCATGGCAATATGTCCAACAACATTCTTTCTGAAAGTCAATTGCTCATCAGCCCTCCCCCAAGACACCCCCAAAGGCACATCTCATGCATGCACGTGTATTGCGGCGCGGCCGAGGTTTTTCAATGGCCAAAACTGTGAGGGTGTGCGCTAATTAGGCCAGCCACAGGAACACCCTTACATTATGTTGCAACAAGTGACTGCCAGTACATAGCTGAAATGCGTGCCTACCTAATATGCGATAGTGAATTGCTCTCTGCATTTCTTCGAGGTATTTTGAGGCTTCAGGCTGCACCACACATTATGGTTACCGATGAGGCAATTCTCAGCTCGGCCAGCTTGTGGACACGTCAGTGATGAGAAATGGGACGGAGATGGAATTGACAGGAAATAGGACCATTTCCATTGGCAGATTGGCATTCTTTTTCTTCAATTTTTTTTTTTATCCGTACATACCTACATACACATTGTGAAAAGGCGGGGCGGATGGTCACTGCATCCCGTTCTCTCCACACTCGCAGTCAACTCTGGCCCCACGCCTGCCGCCTACAAATTTTCTGTTGGGACATTTGTTGAGCCGAGAAAATAGCAGACAACCGCGAAAAAGAAAAAAAAACCGTCGACTTTTTTTTTCCCCTTCTGCCTTCTTAACTCGGGTGGAGCCCCGCTAGCGTAGCCTCTCTTTGCTAGCGTCTCTTTTCGGCCCCACTGGCCGTCTGCAGGCTGCACACTGCAGCACAAGCCCATCTGCCATTCGATTAATCCATTCTTCATTCACTCTTCCAAAGCCGCCGTCACGATGCTCATATCAAGTTAGGTTTTCACAGCTTTCGCAGCCGTCATCCGCCGTGGGGATCCCACCTGCTATTGCCCCGGACCAGCGTCCCGGTCCGTCTGATCACTGCTTGCATCACACATGTGCTCGCAATCTTCATCTCGGCCTGAAGTTGCCGATCTGCTGTCCGAGTCGGCTCCTCACGTGCAAGTCCTGGTGGTGAGACGCTGCTGGTCACAACAAGAAGGTGCGTGACTTTTTACTTGTCACGCCCTTTTTCTAGCCTTGCACTTGTGATCGGTCCGCTTCAGTCAAATTTCACCCCTCTGATCATGATATCATTGCACTTGCTTGCCAGCAGGGAATTTCGTGAGGCTCTATGGTTGTAGTTTTTCATTGCAAAGCTGCAGGCATGCGCAACGACTGGATGGACAGAAACGGTCTGAGAACAGGTGAAAATGGGAGGTGGGGCATAGGAAAAGGGCGAGAGATTATGAGCCGGAATCGAAAATCAAAAATAGTGTCGCGTCACACCAAAGCTACTGAATGCACGTATCAACAGGACGCTTCTCTATTCCCAACTGCTACTTCACCTCCCACGGCTTCCCATCCTCAGGCTGCCAAAACGTGCCCACCAAGTGCAAACACCCCCTTCTCTACCTCCGGCCTTGCCCACGCAGTAGCTCACCACTGCGGCGGGAGGGAGCTGTCTTCATGCGTCAATATATCCTCGTGGTTTCCTTACCTCTTTTCAATCCAGTTACATGCTCGCACCACCGGAGACGAAGCATGTAAGCAGGCCCATCCTGCCATTTAATTTGGCCCAAGGAGATGCACGCCCGCATCCTCGTGTAAAGCCAGCTTTCACCACCACAGAATCTAACCGGGCTATGCCTCACATCATCAACCGCGCAGCATACTTACTTCATCGTTACCCTTTCAAGCGATTGCCCTATCCGTCTCTGCGAATAGCTACCGATCATCCTCCGCCGTCCCGCATTGTCGAATTGCCCGACTGGGCAAGTGGAGCCACCTTCTCGGATGACGATCCGAAACAACAACAACCTCTCAACTCCAAGCCTCGTCTACTCTGAATTACAGTTTTTTCTCTCCCACCACATGATCACCATTTTGAACCTTGCTCCTTTTTCTGGCCAGTAATAGAACTTTCAACATGTCACCACCACACCACCACACCGTGCCTGCCTCGATCCCTGTTCAGCAGCTGCGGTATCGACTCCACCCCCAGATTCACCGGCGGTCACCCGCCCCCGCTGCAGGGACACCACTAGCTATTCTCTCCTCTAGCTATTCTCTCCCCTAACTATTCTCTCCTCTTCATCATCACCCGAATCATTACCCGTTCCTATATATATATAGTAGCGACTTGTAGCTATTTCTCCCGTCCTTCGCTTTGTATTTACTGCTCACTTCACACTCAGTTCCTCAGCCGGGGAAAAAATTCCAAGTTCGCTGCTCAAGCCGGCTTGCACGCGTCTACGTTCTTGAATCGAGCCATGGCCATTTGCAGCCTAAGAGGCGCATGGTAGGCATTAGAGAAAATCGGACTGTTGGTAGCTGTAACACATAATGTCTTGCGGCGAGTCCATGGTTTTTCTACAACCTCCAAAAACTTGCACGCGCGCAACGGAGACGACGCGCGCCGCTGCGTATGTAGATTGCAGTCAAATCCACCATTGCAAATGTTTTATTTCAGCATGCAGTCTGCATAAGTCCTGTCAAGGGATTGATCAAGGACGAGGTACTTGGTGAGGAGTTTGCCCTCCATGACTTAGGTGGACATATCAAACACTTTGTCAGCTGGCTTGCCTGTTATAGCTTTTCACACCAAAACACGAGGGTCTGCGGCCATTAATACTTAAAGTAAGCAAAGACCTCAACTCGGATCCCACTGCTCTTTTCCATGGGTGTTTCGTCTTTTTGCACTGGCAGGTAGGATATCTCCAAGTTGCGATCACACAAACCGCCCGCATTACCAAACTTCTTCTTCATGTCCTTTTCTTGCACTTCAAACCGCTCTATCTTCGCATCGCACGCGCCAATGGCACGCTCAGCGCTTTCTACCACCTCGCCATGGTGTTTTCTTTTCTTTTCTTTTCTTTTTTTTTTTGTTTTTCAAATTCTCTCGCAGAGACAGCGTCACCACGCTCGAGCTACGGTCCCGCCTCGCCAGGTCCTTGAAGGATGCAGGCCTCCAACGACGTCACTCTCCGTTTGTAGCCTGCTCTGGTACTGCTTCAGTCCGAGCCTCTGTCGGCAAATCCTCTCCTGCAGCTGCGAAAGACGGCGGCTGCCATGTGATTCTGCTTGGGAGGCTCTGCCATGGTGGCTGGAGAAATGTACGTGATCTTTCGGATGACCCAAATGGTTTATATTGACGAAAGTTGCTTGATCGGGGAGGCCGGTAGCAGCCAAAAGTGTCTCATGTATGAAAGCGCAACAACGATGTGCCAAGCGGCCAAGTAAGATGGTTCGTCAGCTCGCCTCACAACTGAGAGAATAAGGAGAGTAGGGCGACAATCTGACGAATTGGAGTTTCCTTGTCAGAGTGATAGCAGTATCAACTACATCCCATGCTCGTCTAGTGCACACCTGCAAGAGCTCTTGCTTGTACAAGTGGTCATCTGACCTTTTTTTTCCCCACGGGGCAGGCCTCCCTGCTCCATCCAGCCTTGTTTTGTTTTTCTCTTACCACGACGTTTTAACGCCATATACGTTTTGCGAGTTGTCTCTCCCCAATCATAACTAAACTCGCCTACCTTGAAGCGGTCCTCGCTGGCTGTCTCTTCTGCCTTTGCATCTAGCCCTCACCCGGCCGCGGGAGCCCCGTGTCGCCTGCCTGCCTGCCTGTCTGTCTGTCTGTCTGCCGGGCCACGTTCTAGATAATGAACGACTCACAACGGACCTGCAACCTTGGCCGTGGGGTGCTAGGAGTTGTACATACCAGACGCCCAGCAGGACGGCAACTAAGGCGCTGGAGGTTGTACGCAACGCATCTTCTTACAAGGTCAGGCCCCTTTACTTTTTTGGAAAGAGGCTTTGTACGAGCCACAAGTGACACTTAATTTGCCCTTCTCGGTTCTCCTTAGTTGCTTTAGCTCTTCCAGTTCGGTGACTGTCCCGCCACTGATTTACGCCACTTCCATAATTGCACAATCTCAACGATATCTAACAGCCTTTGCAAAAAGTTTTTTGCACACGACGAAGAAATTCAAAGGCACAAGAGAGAGTAAACATCGCTTTTATTCTTCAGTCCTAGATGGCACAGATAATACAGCATACCATACACTAACGCATACAAACAACATCATAATTTACCCGCTACCCTATAGCCCCGCAGGCTGGTAGTAATCCCTGAAGCGGTCCGTCTCCTCCCACCGCACATTGTACACGACATTCCAGCACGACAGCAGCAAGGATGGAAACCTCGTAGTCCAAAAGCTCAAGTAGCCCTCCGGCAAAGGCCCGACAAAGCGCTGGAGGCTTTCCGACATGTCTTCATAATGGTTGCGCTTGTTGCGCAGGGCGCGCAGCAGGTCCAGTAGGCGAGACCCCGTGTACTTGCGCTGCTTGCCTAGCGAGTCGACAAAGTCCCGTGGCAAGGCCTTGAGAAAGTCGCCTCGAGTCACTTCGGGGGCGTGACGCTCCAGCTCCTGGAGGGCGGGCGAAGGGGGGTCTCGAGTCTCCTTTTCAAAGTGGTCCGACACATCACACAGAAACGCTAGTCGTTTCTTAGCTGACCAGAAGAAGGGATGTGCCATGACCTCGCGCGCGGGAGGGCGCCGTTTAGGATCAGCTTCCAACATGGAAGCAACCAAGTCCTTGGCCTCGGCAGCAAAATCACCCAGGGAATCAAGCAGATGCAGTTTGTATTCGCCCTTTCGAATGTTGACCTCTCTCATGTACCGATCCCCACAGTCGAACGGATGAGAACCATTAGTCAAGACATAAAAGAATACAAGACCAAGAGAGAAAATGTCGATAGCGCGCGTCGCGCGACGGCTGCCGGGCATAAGACCATCATTCACAAGAACCGAGCCAGAGCCGCTATGCGTACTAGCATCGACCATGGAAATCTCGCGTGCGTCGTCATCCAGTAGCAACTCTGGCGCCCGCCAACCAGACGTTCCAGCGGCGCGGCCAGTCGTCGCTCCAAAAGATGATTGCCCCCCCTCAAGCTTCTTGCACAGACCAAAGTCAGAAACCAACAGTCTGGCTTTGCCGCCCTTGCCCATATTGACGAGAATGTTTTGAGGCTTCAAATCGCGATGAACAATGCGAAGATTGTGCAGATGGCTGATACCGTTGGTGATTTGATACAAGACACCAGGTAGGTCCATCTTGCCTGCATTGGCCAGCTCTCGATAGGCATGCGGCCTCTCGACCACATCTGCTAGAGATGCCGCGCATCGTTCCAACGCGATATACAAGAAGCCGTCTTGAATCTGCTGCGAATAGTATCGGATGACGTTGGGGTGGTCATCACTTTCACGCAGCAGTCTGGTTTCCTGCGAAGCAATATCGTAGAACTGGATCAGCATGCGCTTCACCGCAACGTCGCGACCATCGAAGCGTCCAGCAAAGACGAGTGTGCCGTTGCTTCCCGTACCGAGTTGAACCTCGGTATTGACTTCGATGTTGCCCATCCGCATGATTGGGTTAGTAACGGCGTTCATGTCGTTATGGACAGTCATGACATCAGGTTGAAGGCTGGGTGTATCGCCAAGACGCTTAGCATTCTTGATAGCCTCTTCGACAGTCGAGGCAGCAAGGTCATCATCGCGAGACTGCGAGTTCTCACGCTGCTTTTTCGAGCGGTGTTTAACTCCACCACGTCGGCCGCGATGAGCCTTTTTCTTGCCCTTGGCAGGGGTTTCGGGGCCATCCTCATTGACCTCATCGTCAAGGGCTTTATGCTCCTTATTACCCTCTGACTGAGGCGTCTTTCGTCCATCAGGTATGCCAAGTTTAGCAGGCTCAGAAGCCTTGGCCTCTTCATCCTCTTCATCGGCTGGGTTGACATCTTTTTCGGTGAGTTTTGCTTCCTCGCCCTCCTGTTTGTGTATCTCGACAGCCTCGGCTTTTTTGAGAGCGCGCTTCACTTGCCCAGTATTGTAGTTTTCCTTATCCTCTGTGAGAGTTTCTGCGAACAAGAGAGTCTGAACCTCCTCAACTAATCCCTTGTGAATACCTCTAGACCGGAGCCTGTGGTAAGAGCGACGAAACTTCTTGTGCTGAAGGCCGAGAAAGACAAACATGAGAACAATAACCAATGGATTTCTCACCAAGTCATATATGCTATTGGCAACACTTTGGGGAAGCGACTTGACTTTGGTGATAATTGTGGGCTCATCAGTAATGGCTGCCGCGTCATTTCGCGATGCAGTATTGACGTCAAGTCGGTCAACGATATCTTCAGCCGACCTATCGGGCAAGCTTCGGAATTGATTGTTGTCTCCCCGGATCGACTCCAAGAAATGGGTACCCACGAGAGCCTTGCTGATGCGAGATTGGCTGATGGTTTCCGACGATGGCAAAATTTCCCACCAATCCGGGCTTGCCATCTGAGCCAGTGGCGCGTTGATAATCAGAGGGTATGCTTGTCCGGACATGGCATACCAGCTGCCCGCCTCGGTCTGATTGACAAATATGCTGTTCAAACGCATCTGCTTCTCATTTTTATCACGAGCAGGCATAGGCGGCTGAGGAAGAACGACAAGCTGCGGGTTGCTGCCGCTAACGGCATCCCAAGGACGGCAAACATCAAATACGCTGGCGACGGGAGCGGCAAACTTGTTGGAGAAGAGAGGAGTGGTCTTTTCCTTGTTTGACTGGTCAAATGCGTAGACCTTGCCATTGTGTTGGCTCGTAATGTATCGATTGTCCAGAGAATTGTGATACTGGAGGTAGAGGTCGCTGTCAAAGGTATTTGGGCCCCATTCGGAGTATTTCAAGTTGGCGATGGGGCGACCATCAGAGCCCTGGATGCCGACAGTATACTCGGTCCTGCCCAAGGTAATGGTTCCAGTGGTGAGGCATTCTTCATTGTTGCGGTCGTCAAAGGTGTTAGCTTGGCGACAAAAGTCGTCGGTGTTGACGTGGGAGCCACTGGAACCGAACCACTTGATGACTCGGCCGGTGGCGGCGTCAAGCGTGACCATGGTGGTCTTCTTGTCACCAGTATAGACAATTTGGCCCTCGACATCCTCGTACGGGGAGAGTTGCTCGACAAGGCTTTTCATGGTAAAGCCGGTTTTGACAAGTCCGGCTCCGGGGTCGGGTCGCCAGATGAAGATGCCGCCGTTGGAATTTGGCTCGACGACCCAGAGATAGTGATCGACGGGGTTGTAGTCGTCGTCGAGGATGGAGTTGTTTAGACGGTAGTGCTTGGTCTCGACCATGGGTAGGTCGACTTCGAGATGCCAGCGTTGTTTACCGGTGTTACGGTCGGTGGCGTACAAGTCTCCATCGACGGTCGCCAGAAGAACAAAGTCTTCCACTTCCCAATCCTCCAGGTTCCGCGCATTGTGCGGCGCTGTCAACCCCGAGGCTGGGATGCTACGGGGTCGAAGATCGCTGGGGGGTCTTGGTGCTCGGACGGGCTTGGCCGGAGCTAAAGTTGCAAGGGCGCTCTCATCGTCGGGAATGATGATGTGACGTTTTTGGTTTTGTCGGCTGGAGCTTCGGGCGGTATACCGGGGCTTGGTAGGGGCGCCGGAGGCCTTAGTCGCCTGACTAGTTACGGCATCGATGGACGAAGAGGCCCAGCGGGCAGATTCATCGACGGATACCTTGTCGTTGTGTAAGTCGTGGTTCACGTGCGGCGAGCCAGAGTGGACAGTTGGAGGCTGAGGCTGCTCATGTGCATCGGAAAGCTGGAGCCATGGGATGAGAATGATGGCGAAGGCGAGTAACAGCTTATGTTGCTGGGCGGACCGCCGTCCGTCGCCGGGACGGCGCCGTAGCATTATGTCGGGATGCGGGCGAGCAAGACGGGTTATTCAGCAAGCCTGTGACGGGCATCCAGGCCACATGCACATGAACGATGAGGGTTCAACCAGGGCGGATCCAGCGGATGCTGTCTGATGGGAGCATCAGCCATGCCCGGGACGGTCGGGGCGGCGGGTAGATGGTGCGTATCGACTGAGGGTGCCGTGATGGTATTAGGGTGCAACGCTGTCAAAGAGGGAAAGAGATGAAAAAAATGCTGTAGAACGCTGGCTGGAGATGCAGAGGTAAATAGCTGGTTTGAAAGCTTGCAGGAGATGGAAAGAGAAGCGGAGACGGGAGAGGCAGACGGTGGCCGCTGACTCGATATGTGTGTGGGATGGGCGGCGGGCAGTTGCAGCGGCGAGCGGCACAGCGGCGTGGTGGGCTGATGAGCAAGATCCCGCCGAGCCCAGCCCCCCCTGCTGCGAGCCTTTTTGGTGGTTCTGTTCTGGTCTTTTTTGGTGCTTTCTTTTTTGGTGCGACCGGCGAGCCCTTGTCTCTGGCGTGCTTTCAATAGTACCGTCGTAACACGAGCGACACTTGACACATTACGAGTTGATCCATTACTCTTTCCTCGCCTTCATCTGACTTTTACTCTAATTTTTTTGGTCCTCGGAATTTCTTCATTTCATTCTTGTGGCCTCTGCCCTCAGCCGCTGCAATACGAAGTACAGGCCACCCATTAACACAGCCTGGCTCAATAATAATCAATACAACCAAGACAGGCTCCAAACAGCGAAACGCGCAAGCTCGCACACACAAAGAAATTCGTCTCCACCACCCTCCGGGTCTCCCTTGCAGACTAGTTGACCACCTATCATGCAAAGACTTGGCCTTTCCTTATTAACTAGCATTATGGCATACCAATACGGAGTAATCCGTACTCCGTACATACCTAAATATTTATCCGTACTCTCAGCATCTAGTTTCCAGCCTGTTCCATACCAGCCCACCTCGCCCACTCATGGCGTTTTTGCTTGCCCGCCCGCCTGCCCGCCTGTGTGCGGTGCCGATGTGATTGCCTCATCTGGCGTCCGCAAGGTAACACCACTAATAAATAGCTGTCTAAACCTACCTAACTGTCCAACTCCTCCACTGTGCAGCGGTCCAATTATCTAACTGTCAACTCGTCAAGGAACGTCGACTTGTAATAGACGTCCCACCATATTCACAGTGTCACAATCACCAGTCTGCGGCATATAACATTCCCTGGTTCTTTACTCACGTCGAAACGCCCCTCATCAACTCAGCATCGCTCCTGGTCTCGACAACTTATGCCCCCGCCACCACATGAATCGTTGCTTGCACCTGTCGGCTTCTTGTATCACACCATGCGCATTTACATAACTTATCAAGCATTTTTCATCAATTGATCTTTGTTCCATGCTTGAATCATAACAAGAAATCTCTTTGAAAACGTCATTACCGAGTCTCGCCGTGTTCCGTCTTTTTTCTACCCGTACAGCAAAAAAGTCACTCCATGTATATGCACGGCAAGCTTCCGCGCTAGCCCACAATCTCCTCCGACTCCTCCAACACCTCTTCCACAATCTCTTCGATAATCTTCTCCTCTTCCACTGAGTCTCCTGTGCCCTCGACCTCCTTTGTCTTTGCCGCCAATAGCGCAGCATGGGGATCTTGCGGCAGCCCCAGCGCTTCTCTTTCCTCGTACAGTTCCTCCTCCACATCCGCCCGCCACATGTACCACTCCTCAAGCATACGGCGTCGCGCCTCCACCACAGCCAAGTCAGCAGACGCGCCACGGTCAGCGTCTTCTTGCTCGAATACGCGGCTGTATTCACGTAGGTTCTTGCGCACTTGCTTCTGCTCTTCCTTGCTAAGCAGCGTAGCCGGCCGCGGCCGCCATTGGAACTGCTTGAACTTCTCCACTGGCTCCTCTCTCAGAACCTCTCCACGGAAATCGTAAATGTGATAGCCATTTTCCATCTAGATATTGTTAGTACGGATTGACACCAGTATAACAACGGATTAACCTACAGAGTGCTTCCAGGCAGAGGCCCAGGTTGCCACAAAACGACCAGATGGATCCCACTCAATGTCAGTCACACCGTAGTGGTCGCCAGTGTTCATCAGCTGCAAGTTGGCCGTAAGATCCTTGTCCGACTCCGGCTTCTCACCCTCAAAGTCGAGATCGAAGAAGTCGAGATCCGAGCTCTGCTGATTGCCAATCGTGGCAATGAGCACGAATCGACCCTTGGGCGACCAGTAGATGGCATTGCTGTTCTTCTTGTCCAGTGTGCGCAGGTGCTTAAAGTTACCAGCGACGGGACCTTTGGCCTTCTCGGGGCAGAAGAAAGCAACCGCCGTCTTGGGCGTAACAGCTGTCGCGGCCACGGGCTCAGTTGTGGTGATGATGGCAAAACGGTCGCCCTTGGGCTCCCAAGCAAAGTTGATGACGGTGTCCTTGATGGTGTCCACAACCTCGACGGGGACACCCTTCTCTTTGACGCGGAAAATCTCGAGCGTCGTAGCCTGGGACTTTTTGGACTTGGAGTGGCGGTCAACCTTGACGCACAAGTAGGCTCCCTCCGATTGCCAGTGGAGCTTAGCATCACTGACACTGAAGAGGTTCAGACTGCGCACGATCTCCTTGGATGGAATGCTCATGAGGCTGACCTTGGCGGGATTGCTGCCAATTTCGGGGGTCCAGAAGCAAAACAGCTGTTCGTACGTCTTGACGCCGTCGCGCTTGACCGTAGCGGGAGCCCAGTCAAAGTCGACCACGGCATCGATCTTGATGGTAGTCTTGTCGAGGAGGTTCATGCGGGGAAGCTCATAGACAGAAATGGACTGGCCAGGATTCAGACGAGCGACGTACTTGTCGTCGGCCGACCACTTGAAGGCGGGCCACTGCTGCTTGGGCGGGGGCTTGCCATCCTCGGACTTGGGAGGCTCCAGGTTAGCAAACGAACGGATGGGCATTTCGGATTCAATGTCCCAGATGACATAGTTCTTTCCCTCATCGTCAGCGGTAAGGGTACCGTCGCCGCCATCCTCGGGTACCGAAATCGGGCGGTTAGACCAAGTAACAAGGTACTTTTCGTTGGGCGAGTAAGCGACCAGATTGACAAAAGGGTGGGGAAAACGACCCTGCTTCGACCATGAGCTGCCGCCCCAGATCTGGACACCACGGGCGTGAATCGAGGTGAGATAGCTGCCCTTGGGCGACCACTGCAGGAAGGTTTCGGTCCAGTGCTGGCGCTCAACAACGTTCTCGGGCTGGTCCTTTTCGTTGTTCCAGAAAACGCCAACGTTATCACCGCGGTACATGACGAACTGATCGCGGCCGCGACCAGCAGGATCCTTGAGCCACCACCTAAGATGCTCACGCTTCTCAAAGGGAGGAATCTTGGGGGCGACATATTCTTCCTTGATACGACCCTCGGCGCCGTATCTTTCAATGTCGCTAATCTTGTTGATTCTCAAGGTGTGCTTCTTATCGAGGGGGACCATGTCGAGGGAGCGGACAGCAGCAGCGGCCTCGCTGGCAGATGAGTATTCGACGAAGGCGAATCTGTATACCATTTAGCGGGACACAAGTCCACAAGACGCAGGATCCACGAACCCTAGAGACTTGTCGTTGTCACCCATGGGCATGTAAATAGAGTCCTCACGGGCCTTTCCAACAGTGTTAAGCTTCTTGAGCAGAAACTTGACGAGCTTGGGCTTTTGCTCTTCATTGACGACGGGAAGACCATCGATGACAACAAACGTGTCGTAGCCCTTGTCGAGCTGAACATCGAAGCGCTCACGGAGATCGGAAAAGTCAATGTCATCTTCGTTGAACTCGTCGTCGTCGAGATCGGCCTCGCGCAAATGATCAAAAGAGGGCGCCATGTTGTCGTGGTGGTGTTGCCAGCGAGGGGTCTGTTGACAATGCCCCGCTTTTGTCGCTTTTGTAAAGGATTCACAGAGAAAAAAGCTGCAAATATGGTGGCGGACGCGAAAGGGTATATATAGGCCGGAGCTACACGCGGGGGCAGAGCGTCGACTATGCCAGGGAAATTATCGTGCGGCGCGAATGTAACGGCCGTGTCGTGCGTGGCTATGAGATGCTGTTTTTTTGGGCTACGGCTTGGCCTGGCGCAAATTTGGTGGTTCTCAACTTTGCACAAAGTGTGCGCGGAGAAGCGATCTTCCTTTGCCGGGCAGTTTGCCCATCGAGGGGCAAGTCACGTGTAGCGGGCCGGTAGTGGGGGTTGTACCTGCAAGACTGCTGGAAGCTCCAGAAAAAAAGGCTGCCTTCGATGAGCTTCGAGGGGCGGAGAGTACTGATTCCCGCTTCACTTGTTGCACACGATAGGCTCAATCAGCAACCAAGCCTACAATGGTATGATGCCGCTGATGCCCCAAGTATAGCAGCCTCAGGTTAACTAACCTCTTATCTACTCTAGTCGTTTGCACCTACACAAATCTTTGCGGAGGGAACCACCGAGGAAAAGGGTGAGAATGCGCGTCTCGCCGCCTTTGTCGGGGCCATTGCCGTTGGCGACCTGGTGAAGAGCACCCTCGGCCCCAAGGGTATGGACAAAATTCTACAGTCTGCGTAAGTTTCAAACGCGACCGAGGCGCACAAGATGACACTAGCTCCTCTATACACTGTCTAATACACCGACAGATCCACTGGCGAAATCATGGTCACCAACGACGGCGCCACCATTCTCAAGTCGATTGCTCTCGACAACGCCGCCGCCAAGGTGCTGGTCAACATTTCCAAAGTGCAAGATGATGAAGTTGGTGACGGCACAACATCCGTTGCCGTCCTCGCCGCCGAGTTGCTTCGCGAAGCAGAGAAGCTCGTCGATAAGAAGATCCATCCCCAGACTATCATCGAAGGATACAGAATAGCTAGCCAAGCCGCTCTCAAGGCTCTTGAAGCGTCCGCCGTTGATCACAGCAAGAACCCCGACGCTTTCCGCAAAGACCTCGTCTCCATTGCCCGCACGACCCTGAGCTCCAAGGTCCTCGCGCAGGACCGCGAGCACTTTGCCGAGCTCGCTACCGATGCCGTTCTCCGATTGAAGAAGTCCTCTGACCTGAGCCACATTCAGATCATTAAAAAGGCAGGCGGAAAACTGAGTGACTCTTATCTGGATGAGGGTTTCATCCTAGACAAGAAGATTGGTGTCAACCAGCCTAAGCGCTTGGAAAAGGCCAAGATTTTGGTCGCTAACACCTCTATGGATACCGATAAGGTGAAGATTTTCGGCGCCCGCGTCAAGGTCGGTTCGACCTCCAAGCTTGCCGAGCTCGAAAAGGCCGAAAAGGACAAGATGAAGGCCAAAGTGGACAAGATTAAGGCCCACGGTATCAACTGCTTTATCAATCGACAGCTTATTTACAACTGGCCCGAGCAGCTCTTTACGGACGCCGGCATCATGTCGATTGAGCACGCCGACTTTGACGGCATCGAGCGTCTAGCCCTCGTCACGGGTGGCGAGATTGCTTCTACTTTTGACCACCCGGACCAGGTCAAGCTGGGACAGTGTGACCTGATTGAGGAGGTTATTATTGGTGAGGACACACTGATCAAGTTCTCCGGCGTCTCTGCTGGCGAAGCTTGTACCGTTGTTCTCCGTGGTGCAACTGATCAGCTTTTGGATGAGGCCGAACGAAGCTTGCACGATGCTCTGGCCGTTTTGTCACAGACTGTCCTGGAACCTCGCACCACTCTTGGTGGTGGCTGCGCCGAGATGCTTATGGCCAAGGCCGTAGAGGGTGCTTCTACAAGAGTTGAGGGCAAGCGCCAGATGGCGGTGAACAGCTTCGCTACCGCCCTGACACAGCTGCCAACCATTCTGGCCGACAATGCCGGCCTGGACTCAAGCGATTTGGTGGCACGTCTGCGCAACACAGTGTACAAGGGTATGTCTACATATGGTCTTGACCTGACGACGCCGGGCGGCGGGCTTGCCGACATGCGAGACCTGGGTGTTATTGAGAGCTACAAGCTGAAGAGAGCTGTCGTGTCGTCAGCCAGTGAGGCTGCAGAGGTGAGTTTTATCGCGACTGCCGACGAATTTTGACACACCGTGCTAACTATGTGCAGCTCCTCCTCCGTGTTGATGATATTATCAGAGCGGCCCCGCGACGCCGCGAGCAGATGTAGAAAGGGGAAATGCATATAAACAAAAGCAAAAAATTGATATATCATTGGGGAGTGGACATGAATCTGTAATGATACCATAGATAAGACCGGTACAGTGAATGCCGTACATGCGCTCTAATTGCGTGCAAATGTGGGAGCAGAGTGAATGTTGCAATGGCACTGACATGTGAGGAAGCGCAAACCCAGGCAGAAGCCACTGCTGTTTGCACATTCGCTTGACAAGCTTCCATTACGCATCTCACAATCACACCCAGTCCTTTCTTTTTTTCCACTCGCGACGATGGATGTGATAGAAATCAGCTCCGATTCCGAGTCGGACTGCGTCATCTCGCCGCAGCCACCGTTGAAGAAACAGCGCAAAACTTATCGCGAGCGAATGAATGAAGCACGCGGTAAAACACGCGGTGAGTAACGATTGCTCTAGGTGCGGCCGGCACATGGCTAACTCTCCCGACAGCAGACGAAGTTTCATTGCCAAAAAAGACCAAGAAGACGGCGGTCGAAGAGGCTCGAGGTAACTTGGACTTTTGCGACCTACGGTCTACGAAACAAAGACGTCGCTGGTGCTGACTGGTGAGCATAGAAGATTCGATCGCTGACAAGGAACGACAACGTGGAGAAGAGAAGCATGAGCAGGGGCAGCGGCGACAGCCGGCGCGGGGTGGAAGCGAGGATGCGGTCGTGGTGGCGTCGGGCCCAGCGGTCGAGGCGAGCGAGCAACGACAGGAGACGCGCGAGGTCCGAGACGAGGCACTCGTAGACTCACCTCATCTTCCTTTCCCGATGAAGGTGCCTGCACTGGTAGCAGCGCCCATAGAGGCAGTGGCATTGCCTGCGGCACCATCGTGTGCGGCACCATCGTCTACGGTACCATCGTCTACGGTACCATCGTCTGCGGCACCATCGTCTGCGGCATCATCTCCCGTGGCATCACCCCGCTTCCGCGCGGATGAGAGAGCACAGCCGCTCCATGTTCTTCCCATTGCCGCAGAGAGATCCTCTTTACCAGACACCGCCGCCGCATCAGCCGAAAATCCAGCCCCCACGCGGTCTGATCGGGGAGCACGCCTCCGAGCCAGCGCTGTGACAGATTCGTCCGATTTTCCTACGCAGCAGAAGTCACCCAAGCAGGTCTCGCTCGATCAGTCCAGATGCTTGTCGCAGCAGCAGACGAGACGGGAAAATCCTGCGCCTGCTCCTCCGACGCCGTTGCAGGCGGTCATGGCGCACTGGGGGAGGGTCTGGCAGCGCCCGGGGCAGCTGTTTCGGAGGCAGGCAGACGACGATACGACCCGATGAGCCTAGATGGGAATCATAGGATGCAGAGAAGGAATAGTAGTGGCCGCGACTCTGGGTAGTGTGTGCAAGTTGCCCCTACGGATGCTGCAAGCTCTGAGTTTGGACAGACGACCAAGACCCGTTAAGGCGCCTGGTTTGGGCAAGGGATGGGACCACCGAAAAACAAGGAGATGCGGACGATTATTTACCTACAGTGCTTTGCTTGAAATTTCATTTTTTGATTCGTTTTTTCCCTTCTGAGGCCGAGTTTAACTTAAGAAGGACAGAGGACAATGGCAAGTGGCGGGCAGAATACTTTGACATGCAGCAACCTGTAGATGACTGGAAGCCCTGTTTAAGATGGTAGCCCTGATTAGTTGCCGAAATTGCACGAGGAGCTCAATGCTGCACTTTCTGTCTGATTCTGTCACATGGTAATCACGTTGAAAAGACCTGGAGTGATGTGGGGGAATGTGCAGCGTCATGCATGGCTAGGATGGATGCCGTCTTGGTTGTGCAGGGCAAACGGCGAGTGTCTCATGCTTGTCTGGCATGACCAAAGGTGAGACGAACAGGTTAGTAGGGGAGTATCAAGAAGAGGGGGATGGTGATTAGTTGGAAGTCGCACGAGGAAAAGAAAAGGGGAAAGAGACACAAGGCAATGAACTGGACTTGTTCAACAAAGAAGCATAAGAGCGAATATCCCGGCATGACAAAACTGCAAATGACGAGACGGACGGATATCAACAGCCAGGAAAATGCAATGGCTAGTCACGCTGTCAAAGCGGGGTCAAGATTAAATAGACGAATGAATTTTCTTCTTGTCTATAATTGCCATGTCGAAAGCATGCCCAGACCACGCAGGTCCAATGATGCAAATGTCCGGCGCCCGGGCACAGTGAGATTCCTTGGGAGGCTTACCGCGGTACGCGTGCGTGGATCAAGACGGCCAGAGATTCTATGCGATGTGGCATAACTACGATACGCGGTGCTGACACGACGGCGCGATCTCAAAATGATTCTGTCCAATTTTCTTTTAATAAATTTAAGGTTTAAGCCAGGGCTGTGGACTTTGTCGTCAACAACAACTAAGTAATCTGAAATTACATATCCGTGGTGCCATCATGACATTGACAACTAGCAAGCGGATCGGCGAGACTAGGCGAGGGTGATAGGATCAGCGGAGATGGGGCGACAGAGTTCTAGACCAGATTCAGCGCATCCACCGGGTCCATTGGGGAGAGAAATGCGCGTGGAAGAAAGGGGGATGAAGCGGGCGGCGGTGACACTGGTGAGTGACTAGTGACTGATGGGCCGATGGTTCGCGGGTGGGTTGAGCAGTGAGTGCCCCGAGAGTTGACAAAGAGCTTGAGCAGATGGTCGTGTGGTGGTTTCTGATTATCTGTTACGGATTGATGAAAGAAATTGAATGAAAGAACGATATAAGAGCCGCAATGTCAATCAAATTTGGCCAGATAGAGCAGCTCGAGGGCAATAGAATATCAGCAGCCATTCGTGGTTCGATGGGAGAGAAACCGGGCAGCTGCGGTGGCTTGCGCCACATTTCCTGCCGTGTTGCATCTGGGGAGAAGGAGAATTTATTTATTACGAGATTTCGAAAGGAAGTTTTTTTTGCTCCGTACGGCGTCGAGGGCATTGGCGCGACACCACTAGGATCCGTTCTAGGTAGTTAGGGTGCGACTGCTGGCGGCGGCGAGGTAGGTAGTCTATCTAGCTCTGGTTCGGTGGCAGAGACATAATGGCCAGTCAGCAGTCACTCCTTAATTTGCAGACATGAGCTGTCAAAGGTCTCGCGACACCTTGACCGGAAAAGGTTGCCTGAGGGTTGCAATGATTGGAAGGCGAGCGTAAAGTTTTGAGGTGACAGACGGATCGAGGGACGGTGTGCACGTTATTTAGACTGGCGGCCCCCTAATAAATGGAGCGCTAATTATATTTAGAGGAGACGATAGGGGGTGCTTACATGCACTGATTGTACGTGCAACAGCTACCTACTCGAGCGAAGCGAGGCCAGCGAGCGCAGCGATAAGAAAAATACAAAAAGGGTACAGATAGGCCAGGAAAAAAAGAAAAGCGATCAATCTGACAGAGGAGACTTTCGATCCATTGTTGCGTCGAGAGACGAGAGAACTAGGTATCTAGCATGCAACATTTTGCTGATTATTTTGATTTTCCGCCGTGGTAGTGTACCTGAGCGGCTGGCAAACTCGGTAAACTGGGTGATTGGCAAGTGGCAAGAACAGACAGACAAGCGGCTCCAGCGGGCTCCAGCGAGGCGCGTGCTGACTCCACCAGTGACTGCAGGTACTTTTTTGGACTTCGCTTCGGTCAATCATGGCCGCTGAGTGCAAAAATGTGTCCAGGTAGTTGGTTATCGAGGTAATCAAATTGGAAAAAAAGGCGAGCAACTTGCCTTTGACGAGATCGACCAGGTAAGAAACGGTGGCAAGTTGACATGAAAGTTGACAGGCTCCAGCCTCCAACGCCCTGCTAGGCCACTGTACCCCTGCGCTGCTCTGTTGCTCCGCTGAATGCAACCTGACAGACCTTGGACCTTTTGACCCTACAGGCTCTGGCAGCCAGTCAACAGTGCTAACCAGGAAACAGGTTAGTCCATCTGCGGATGCATGTTCATGACCGCCATCATCGACAAGCCTCTTTGCCCTGTTCCCCTACTCCGCAGTCCTTCCGCAGTCCATTCTCTCGTGGACTTCACTTTCGTTTTTTTCTTCCTCAGTTTTACTCATTCTTTACCCCTTTTCCCTATTGCACATTTACCAAATCTCACTCGCTGTATTCCCTATATTCGCCGTATATCTTTTTCTTTCCTTTTCTCTCGTCTGACCGACTGCCGTCGTCACTCGCTCCCACCGCTTGCCCCTGTCCGGCACTCGACCCCTCGAGCGTTGTCGCTGTCCGCCCTCACAAACGTCACACTTTGCGCTCAATAATACCAACGTCCTCTACTCCCCGATCCCTCGATAATCTTTACGATTCTGTATTTAATTCGTCACATATACTGCGTCTTCTCAGCCTGACATGTCGCCATGAGCTCCACCTACGCCGTTGCTACCATGCTGCAAAGTCCTGGCTCTCCTCCAGGCATGACAACCTCCAAGAGCTCCAAGTCGTCGTCCTTTCACTCCCTCACCAGCGACGACGGCAGCGTCCTTGCCGATATTGGCCACTTTGAGGACATTGGCCTCGACGACGAGCACGCCGCCACACCCAAGGCTTCGGCCCAGATCCTCACCCGCCGCATCACCTCACCCACCTCGACCAACGTCAACATCCCACCCCAAGCTGGACGCACCCTCGTCGCCAACAGAAGAGCACCCGCTCCGAAACGCTCCTTTCCTAATCTTCGAAATAATGTATATTCTACCAACCCCCGCAGCACCAGCACCGCTGCCCTGACCGACGCCCCCCGTCCAATGACCCTCAAAAAGGGCCACTCCACGACATCGCTGCCCCAGGTACACCGCCAGCGCAGCATCAGCCCGGCCCTCCCGAGTCCCTCCCGCGACGCCTTCTACCCTCCTCGCCCCCGCCGGGGCAGCTGGCAAGCCAATCTCGATCGCAAGTCCATTAGCGATCTCGAGCAAGAGTGTGACGAAGACGAGGGTGATGACATTCCCGACGGCCTTGTCCTCGACAATGTTCCCATTTCGCCTCGCCCTCAGCATGAACGTCCGCTAAGCAGAGCACCGTCTACCAGCACCTCGCCTGACAGGACTACCAAGGAGCGAGTCCGTAGTGTCGGTAATGGCACGCCTGCCGTCGCCCAGGCACAGGGTTCGCTGCGATCGCCCACCTGGAAGTCGGATGCAGAAAATTGTCCGACAAGTCCCATGAAGACGCGCGCGTACAGCTGGAGCCTGGCTCACGCCGAGCTCAATGCCGAAGCCCGCGCTCTT
Source organism: Beauveria caledonica (assembly GCA_030777785.1). Taxonomy (NCBI): domain Eukaryota; kingdom Fungi; phylum Ascomycota; class Sordariomycetes; order Hypocreales; family Cordycipitaceae; genus Beauveria; species Beauveria caledonica. The sequence goes on along the minus strand of JAPFSE010000121.1, from coordinate 6,497 downwards.
ACAGAGAAACTCGAGGAGCATGCCGATGAATTGGAAGAGATGCAATCGCGCCGCCCCTCTGCCGCCCGCCCCAACACGTGGGCTTCATCGCAAACCCAAGAGTATGCATACGACCGCAAGGAGCGCGGCAAATCTTCCACCCCTGAGCTTCCGCCCCTGCGCCGAACCGAAAACATGGTCGACCCTCTACCCATCTCCAAGGAGAAGGAAGCCGTTCTTAGTCGCACCCGTCCGTCATGGTTGCCCCCCAAAGATCCCGCCGAGGAGCGTCGGCACGTCAAGCAGTACCAGAGGATGATGGCCGCCAGCGCCAAGGCTGACGAGCGCCGCGAAGCTGCTCGAAGAGCCCAGACAACACATCGCGACAACAATGCTGAGACGCTTATGCACCTCTGGGAGGACGACATCATCCCGCGCTGGAACGACGCTATCCGCGAGCGCCGAACCCGCGACATGTGGTGGCGCGGAATAGCTCCCCGCAGCCGAGGCGCCGTATGGTCCAAGGCCATTGGCAATGAACTCGGACTGTCCGCTGGCTCCTTCCGGGCCGCCCTGGGCCGTGCCAACGCCGTGGAGCAGCGCATCAAAGAGGGCAGAGCGGAAGAGGGCGATGAAGAAAAGGCCAAGTGGTTTCAAGACATCCGCCAGGCTGCTTCGGAGAGCACCTGGACCGAGCTTCGCATTTTTCAGGAGGGAGGCCCTCTACACGCGGCTCTTGTAGATGTTCTTTGTGCGTACTCCATGTACCGTGTCGATATCGGCTATGCTTCTGGATGCAATGTATGTGGCCCCCACGCACTTTGTTTCACCCTTTCGTCTCATCCTACTAACATGACCAGACCATTGCCGCGCTGTTACTGCTCAACCTGCCCGACGCTGGCACCGCCTTTGTCGCGCTCGCCAACATTCTCAACCGACCTCTGCCGCTGTCCTTTCAAACGTCCGACGCGACCGCGCAGGTATCCGCCTTCAACCTCGTCTTACGCACTCTCAGCCACAAATCGGTCACGTTGCACGACCACCTGACGAGCGGCGTTCCAGACCTTGCGCCGGAGCTGTACCTCGGCGATCTCTTCTCGAGCCTCTTCACCAGCCTGCTGGCCATTGACGAGGCCGCTCGTCTCTGGGACGTGTACGTGTTTGAGGGAGACTCGCTGCTGGTCCGCGCCGCCGTGGCTGTCTTGATGGAGCGAGAGATGGCCCTGCTCGGCAGCAAGACGCCAGATGAGGTCTGGGCCGTCATGGCCAAGGCATCGACCAACAGCATCGCGCCACGCGCTATGGGCGAGGTCAGCGCCGAGCATAAGTTCATACAGGCGGTCCGCAACGCAAGCAAAGCGTGATGCACTGTCAACATATAACAGAAACAATGTTGTAAGATGCAAAGAATATTCATTTCTTGGGAATCAATCTTGGAATACTTTTACGGCGTTTTTTTCCTAACACGGGTTTGGGCTCGAATTTACATGGCTTCGGCCCGGAGGCCAAGACCATAAAAAAAGCACACATCATCATCTCACAACTATTACACACGGCATGGAACAGACATGTACTTACGAGAGTTTCCCTCTGCGGGCTCATGGGGGTCACAATCTGATACATTGGGATCACACAAAATTTTTAATTCTTCTCAGCAACTACCTGGTTGGCCACCTCACATTTTTTTTCTTTCCATCTTCTTGACACTTTTTTTCAAGACACATTTATACGGGGAGGGGGTTTCGATCTTGTGGGAGGGAGTGATTTAGGAAAGGAGCGAGGAGCGATGCGGACCTTGTACTGTAGAGGTATATATTTACAACGATGAGATATGGATCTGACTACCATGGAGCTTGACCCAATGATGTGTCTGACTTTGCGAGTGGAGAGACACATGTTGTAAGTGTTTGTTGTTGTCGTAGCTGGCTTATGACCGGGATACTTCAGATATTTATCTAGATCGTATCCGTACCTTACAAGATGGGTTTGTGTCTGAATAGGTGTGGCGCAAGAACCCCCAGCCTCTATGTAGCACGGCAAACCAGCATGTTCACGTCATGGCTCACCGAGCCTCTAAGATTGGCTCCAGTGCGCCCACAGTGGCCCAATGTGTATAGTGCCTCCAGGTAATTCCTAGATACTGAGCCCTGCGATAGTATTTATTCTCACCACCTCCTCGAATCGGGATTGGTGATTTGCTTTGAACTGCCTTGGGCCCACTGTACAGTGTCTCTGTGGCGTCACCAGCCACAAGCTCGGCACGACCACCCCAGCTTCGGCCGTGTCACCGGATCCTGATCATCATCCAAAGTTTCCCTCCACAGCACTCATCTCGCCAAAAACTTGCAACTTCACGATCCATCGACCGTTTTACACCTTCTCCTCTCATTGAATCCGCGATTCCCGTCGCAGCTTCTCCCACGGCCTCTCTCCTTCCATTGCCATTGTCGCTCTCGCGGTCAACCCTCGACGCTTGACGGACCGTGCCGCCGATCCCCTGCCACCGTCTTTTTCTCTTCTTCTTCTTTCCTTTAGCTGGCCCTTGCTCGCTGCGCATGTGTGCGCCGCCCGGTTCGTACGCCCATTGATTTTATTGGCGCCGCCGCCGTGTGACGGTAACTACCTTTGCTTTCCGTTGTAACCTTGTCCGACGCCAGTGCCAGTCTATCAGGTGACGGCCGTCGCCCAACTTCAACCCTCCGCAAACGCAGACAAGCTCCATATCACCATCTGGTTTTTCTGCCAGCCAACACCTCTACCCGGCTTCCTGCGATTCGGCAATCTAGCTCATCGGACAAGAAGCGCCATTGGGGGTCCCTCTTTGTTTTTTTCCTTCTCTTTTCGCTCGTTTTCTTCTTCTTGGTCGCTGCCCTCGCACGTACCTGCCTAGGCCTTGGGGGGTAATGCACTGACTCGTCCCGCTCGCGCCTCTGCCGACACGCCTGTTTCCTTTCCTCAGCACACGCTCGCTTCCTCGTGCGCCCGCCAAAATCTCGTCATCGTTGATTGACGGTGTTCGCGACCGCCCACACCCGCCTGCGCCGACTTGCCGACGTCCCCCGATTTTGTCTCTCTGCGTGTTTCGACATCGTCGTCTCGGCCCTCCCCGCGCTGTTCCTTATCGGCCCGCGATATAGGCCAAACACCATGAGCGCCCCTTGTACGGCTCCATATCGGCTGCATGACCAGCAGCCCACGGCCAGACGTGGCCGCCCAGATCAACGCCCAGGCTGACAATTGCGTGTTTTGCTTTATTTTTAGTGAGCTCCGAAGAGCTGCGACAGTACAAGGCCATCATCGACGGTATCCTCGCCACAGCTAACCTCGAAACCATCTCGCGCAAGAAGATTCGGCAGGGTCTCGAGACTTCGCTTGGCGGCAAGGACCTCAGCGAGCAAAAGGTAACACATGCGCGCAACCTTGTCCCGCCGATTATGCAAGTCGCTAACCCGCTGCAACAGGACGCTATCAAGAAGCTAATCGAAGCACGTTTTGACGCCGTCTCGGGTGCTGACGCCGACGACACCCAGGCCTCGCCTGACCCCGAGCCTACACCCAGCAAACGCTCTGCCACGAATGGCACATATAACCACTACGACTCGGATGCGTCTGCCGGCTCCGAGCCTGCCAAGAAGAAGGCGAAGCGATCCTCGTCGGTGGAAGACGCCGACGCCAAGTTGGCGGCCCAGTTACAGGCACAAGAGAACCGCCTGGCTCGAGGCCGGACTACGCGCGGTGGCGACAAGCCGAGCAGCGGCAAGAAGAAGCGTGCGCCGAAGAAGAAGAGCGCCAAGCGCGTCCGCGACGACGACGACAGCGACGTTAATGGGAGCGACGCTCCCCCCAAGCGAAAGGCTGGTGGAGGGTTTCAAAAGCCCTTTAACCTGAGCGACAGCCTCTCCGTCTTGTGCGGAGAAACACAGGTACGTCGATTACGGGCGGGTGATTATCTCGATTCTAACCAGCGTAGCTCTCGCGCCCCCAGGTCGTCAAGAAGCTCTGGGAACACATCAAAGCCAACGAACTGCAGGATCCCAAGGACAAGCGCCAGATTCTTTGCGACGATCGAATGTTTGCCGTGTTTAGGCAGCCCAGAGTGGACATGTTCAAGATGAACAAGGAGATTGGTCAGCATCTCTACCCGGTCGGCGAGGAATAGCAGGTAGGCCTTCACAGACGGCTTCACTGCGGTCCGCCGACGCGACGTGCTATGCCAATGGCGTTGGGCACCGGTGTTTGACAGCGATTAGTTGTCACTTTCAATTGCGTGGGTCATAGTTTTTTGTTTCTTATATTGTTTTTCTCTCGAATTCCCTGGGGTCAAGGGCGGCGCAGCAAGGAATCATACAAATCGAACAGGTTATCGGGTGCAGATGCCAGGATTCGGGCGTCTGAGTGCAGCAAAAGGGGACATGCAGGGGCGGAGTAGAAATGAGATGGGCCGCGGAGATACTACTGGCATATGGGGAGACGGCTGGGGAAAAGCCAGAGTTGTTTCAATGCTACTATATACTGGTTGACAATCTTGGTGACGGATTGTTTATTGTTGGGTGTTGACTAGTGTTGGGTATTGACTGTTGGTGGTGTGGCTGATTGGTGACGAGTTGACTAGTTAGATACCAACACAGCACTCTATACAGATTGGACAAGGACAAGATTACCAACTGCACCCAATCACTTAGCCACAGCATGTTTGAATGGGAGACTAATTTTTGAAATTTCTCATTTTTGTGTCGCGACTGGGAGCCCTGCTCGCGGCGTGTGACTCTTTTTGGTACACCTACTTCGCATGATACCTAGATTTGTCACTACAGCCTGCAGCTACAGGGCTTCGCGAACGGCCCAACTGAGTCATCGTTGCATCTCAGCCGCTGATTTGCCCCTCGTCTCATTTTGGGGGCCTCGAATTGGCAAGCTGTGCCCCTCTAAAATTAGTGGAAGCCCTGTGGGACACCGTCTATCAATTCGCAGTTTCGCGAGGATCCGGGAAATTTCCCTCTCGCATCGCCCGTCACCACGACTCCTGCAGCTCCATTAAACGAGGATCATATCGGCACTCAAGCTTTCAGTATTTGAGGCTTTGTTTGTTCCCATCCACACACCCTCGAACTCAATCACCCGCCACGCACTCTTGAGACTGCCGCCTGCAAACACGACAATGCCGGACGCGGCTGGATCCTCGACGGGCGGCGGCGGCAACGGCCAAGCGTCACGCGGACGAGGAAATCGCAGCAGAGGCCGCGGCGATCGCGGTGGCCAAAACAGCCGTGGAGGCGGCGGTCGAAGAGGGCGCGGTGGAGGCCATCGGGGCGGCCCCAAACAGGACCTGCCCGCCGAGCCCGCCGCGCAAGACGTCGCCGTTGCTGCCCGTGCGGCTAAGGAGGAGGCTGGCATCGCGGCCCCGGCTCACAGGGCGACGCAAAACGTTGACGAAAACAACGACGGCGACGACAACGAAGACGTGTGCTTCATCTGCGCCAATCCTGTGGCGCACCACTCCATTGCCCCCTGCAACCACAAAACCTGCCACATCTGCGGACTGCGCATGAGAGCGCTCTACAAGACCAAGGACTGTGCCCACTGCCGAGTAAGTGACAATTATCAAGCCATGTATTTTCTATAGCTTTCTGACAACGCCTGCTAGACCGAGGCTCCGTACGTCATCTTTACGGACGACGCGGACAAAAGGTTTGAAGACTACAAGCCCGCCGATCTCACCACCATCGACACCAACATTGGCATCAAGTACACTAATGAGGACATTGTCGGCGACACGGTGCTCCTCCTGCGATACAACTGCCCCGACGCCTCGTGCGATTTCGCCGGCCTCGGCTGGCCCGACCTCCACCGTCACGTCAAGGCGGCGCACCGCAAGCGCATGTGCGACCTGTGCACGCGCAACAAAAAGGTCTTTACGCACGAGCACGAGCTCTTCACCGACCGCGAGCTCGAGAAGCACATGCGCCGCGGCGATGACAAGCCCGGCGCAGCCGACCAAACAGGCTTCAAGGGCCACCCGCTGTGCGGCTTCTGTGGCGAGCGCTTCTACGACGACGACCGCCTGTATGAGCATTGCCGCATGAAGCACGAACGCTGCTTCCTCTGCGACCGCCGCGACTCCCGCAAGCCACACTACTTTGTCAACTACAATGCGCTGGAGCAGCATTTCAGAAAGGACCACTTTCTCTGCAACGACAGGGAGTGCATGGAGAAGAAATTTGTCGTGTTCGAGTCCAACATGGATCTACAGGCGCACAACCTGGCTGAGCACGCCGGCGGCAAGACGGTCGGCCGCGACGCGCGGGTGGTGGACATGGCGGGCTTCGACCTCAGGCCGTCGTATCAGGAGGAGCGGCGCGGTGGTGGTGGTGGCGGCGGCGGCGGCGGCAGAGACGGCGAAGGTCGCGCGAGGGGGCGAGGTCGTGGACGGGGTAGAGACCCGAATGAAGACTCGGTGCCTCCTCCGTACACGCAACCGCTCCGCCGAGACGAGATTGCGTTCCAGCGACAAATGGCCA